>JAODAL010006377.1:0-134158 GCA_025379985.1 Phyllomedusa bahiana | reverse complement strand
AAAACGCCCAAAAAAACCCTTCCCGGGGGGAATGTCCTTAAAAGGTGTTTATTCATGTGTCTTAATTTCAAGTCAGACTAGGCATTGGCTAATATAAATCGACTCCATGCTGTGAAAGGTACATAATTTTTAGGAAAATTTGAAACCCTAATCTGAGACTAACGGAGTCAAGAAAAAAAATTTAGAATGGAGCTTTGAATGAGACTGGAGAATAACGAAATTAAGACACATGGATTAAAACCTTTTAAATCAGACTCGACATTGTCTAGTATAAATTGACTCTATGCTGTGAAAGGTACATACCCATGTAGGTAAATTTGTAGCCTAACAACCTGAGAGCTAACAGCAATAGTATTCTGAATGCAATTTTGGATGTGACCGGAGCATGAGATACAATGAAGAAACATTGTTTAAAACAGGACTACTGTACACTGGCTGGTGTAAATCGAGGGCATAGTCTGACAGACACATAACCTTGCATGTATATTTGTTACTTTACAACCTGAGAGTCAACAGGAGTCCAGCAGAATTCCGAGTGCAGCTTTGTATGTGACTAGAAAAAGAGAATAAGGCACAGGGTTAAAAAACCTTTTAAGTCAATTGACTTTGGGCTATTTTAAAAATACTCCTGCTGGAATTTACATTCGTAGTGGGAAAATTTAAAACCTAAATCCTGAGAGCTAACAGGAATCCAGCAGAAATTTAGAATGCAGCTTCAGTTATGACTGAAGCATAACATTGGTTGTCGGGACAGTAAGGTTCAGCTTGCAAGATCATTATACTGGTCAAGAAGGCCACAAAGCTATTAATGGAATGGGAGCTATTCACCTAAGGGGAGAAAAAAAAAACATATCTGACGGCGTAAATAACGAGAGCATACAGCATGTGCAATCAGTTACTGAAATGTTTATTAAGATCAAACTGATGAACAACGTATCGAAATACACTGTATACAGAGCAGAGGATCGGAAAAATCCCCCCAATTTTTTTTTTTTCATTTTTCATTATTATTATTATTGTTTTTAAATTAAACCAGATCATACAAACAGAACAGAAAATAACACGAAATTGGCTTCAATAAAATTACAGCAAAAAAAAAAAACAAAAAAAAAAAATCATGCAAATAATCAAAACAGGAAAACAAAATATATAATAATACAAGCTCCACAGTGTAATAACAAATCCAAAACAATAAGAAAAAAAAACAACAAAATAAAACAACCAAATCATTCGGCGATCGCCCGCTCGTGACGTCACTCGCGCTTAATCCCTTTTTCCCTCTTTAAAAACAAACGACTTCATGTGTTTAACACACGCTTATAAAGATTTGCTAAACTCAGCAAGAGCTACGATAGTGCTCAACTTAATAAGTTGATAAAAAGTAGTTGTTTATACGGGCAGTTCACTATAGAACCAGAATCTTTTTTTTTTTTTTTCTTCATTATGAGATGCCTAAAGTGCAGCTTTCCAGGCATTAAAAAAAAAAAACAACCAAACAAAGTTGCGTGTCGTTTCAGTGTGTCGTTACGGCGGCGCTCTCGCTATGTAACTACAAACGTAAAGCCTTTTGCGTATATTTCTCTGTGTATATAGATCCTACATGTTTCTCTGTATTATATGTCACATACCAAAATAGTCAACTCTTCATAAAACTGGATTACTCTGTGCATCTATTTATAAGGTTATTATCTAAATCGCGGGGAGGGGAAATTAAGACTTTTAAAAGAAGGGTTCAATTTAGACATTTCGGCGCGTCGTGGTGCTTTGACTACAATTTCCAGTGTGGCTCCACAGCCGCCTGGGGGCCACGTGCCGTCTGCCTCCGTCAAAGTAGAAGACAGATAGATGCTATGGGAGGAAGTTATCAAAATTAGGACACCAGGTTCCTATTGCAACCCATTATGATAACCCCCCTTTCACGCAGTTTTTGGATTTGAAGTCTCAGTAGAGGATAGAACACGACCCTGTACAGATAGCCGGCTACTAAGTATATAAAAAGAAAAAGTGTGGGTCATATGCGGCCTTATGTTATCCTCCATATTATGGGTGTAAGATCCAGACCCCCACTTCTTGCTCATTTCACCCTATGGATATCTCAGTTCAGTTCACTTAAGGGAGTCCGGGTCTTGCAGCCGCATGAGGCCCTGTAGTCGAAAAACAATGGCCCCCATTTATCAAAACTGTGTTTTTTTGCCCATAGCAACCAATTAGAGCTCAGCTTCCATTGTTTAAACGCCTCTGGGAAAAAAAAATAGAAGGCTGTACCAACTAGAGCTCGGCTAATATTCTTAAATTGCTCTGGAAAGAATAAACAGAAGCTCTGGTCGGTTGCTACAGGCAACAAAGACAGTCTTCGTCAGTCTTGATACATAAGGTGCAAAAACTTTATAGATCGAGAGAGGTGTCTTTCCAGAGCAATTTAAGAAAACTGAAGTCGAGCTCTAATTGGTTGCTATGGAGGACAGGGATAATTTAAAAGATATGAGATAGAGAGATAGATAGAGAGAGAGAGATATATAAGAGAATGGGATAGAGATAGATAGGGATAGAGACATTGATAGAGCGGTACATAGATATGAGATAGAAAGATAAGGATAGATAGATAGATAGAAAGATAGAGAGATATGAACTAGAGAAATAAATAGGGATAGATAGAAATAGATAGATAGATGATAATTTACCTACAGAACAATAAAGGGAGCCAGGCTATGAAGTATAGAGGAGGCACATAATGATTGTGAAAAATCACCTAGACTGCAGGGAGATATATATATATAATATATATATATATATATATATATATATTATATATATATATAATTATATATATATATATATATAATATTTCTATAGATAGAGCCGGGAGCTCTACAGGAGGCAGCGAGGAGGGTTGCTGTTCTGCAATGTCATTTTTGGTGCATTCTCACTTTTTAAGGCTTATGTTGTGACGTCATGTACAAAGCACAGATGTGAAATCCCCAGGGGTGACCCACGCCCGGCGTGCAATGCTATGATTAGGGCTACCATACACTGGCATAAATATTTGGGAATGAAGGTGTCACATTTTGAACCCAGGGTGCGCAAGCTACCAAGCAGCCCCAGAGCAGACCGCAGGGGCGTAGCTATAAGGGGGGCAGATATAGCAGTCGCATGTAGGCCCTGGCCAAAAGACCTCTTTAGTAGACCTTCTGCATCTATGAACCCCTCGAGACACCAACGCCAATACTGCATTCCACCATGATTGCATTACGCTATATGGATTTCAGATACTACTGATTGTAGGTGAGATTGTTCTATATAGCTTGATAACCTATTGTGTCTTGTAGTATCTGGAGAGCACATTCCTCCCAAAAGAGCCACATCTGCACCCCCTGCTGATCTACCACTAATGGAATCGCTAAACATGTCTGGTGGCTTCTAGCTGATACCAATAAGGTGCAATGCAACGTGTTTACTGGAACGGGAAAGCCTGAGTCAAAATGTGCAAGTCAAGGGTTAAAGCTGCCCACTGGGGGTTCTCGGAGCCCTCCTGACGTGCCCAGCATCCATCGGATGTGCAAGGATGCAGCAGAAAAAAGTATTTATACCATCCACATATCATTCTCCAGACTACATGAACCCCCAAAATGATAGCATCGTAGGACCCCTGAGCAGGAAAGTGGGGAGCAGGGGGACATACATTTTATATTTGGGCCGCTTAGAGAAATATTATCTTTGATGCTTATTATAAGGTTATAAACCTCCCATATATACTTAGATGGGGGAATAAGGGTCTAGTCATAAGCCAAATAGATAAGACATGAGCATTGAACAAGTCAACATCTCCTGTATAGCGGATACAAACAAAAGAATAGTGTTCACAAATCCTAACAACAAAGTAAAGAAAGAAAAAAACCTTGCTGGCTTGTAGGAACTTTAAGATCCAGCGTCAATGGCGAGCCGGCCAGGACTAGAAGTCCCAGCGTCAATGGCGAGCCGGCCAGGACTAGAAGTCCCAGCATCAATAAAGAGCCGGCGAGGACTAGAAGTTCCAGCGTCAATAGAGAGCCGGCCAGGACTAGAAGTCCCAGCGTCAATAGAGAGCCGGCCAGGACTAGAAGTCCCAGCGTCAAAAGCGAGCCGGCCAGGACTAGAAGTCCCAGCGTCAATAGAGAGCCGGCCAGGACTAGAAGTCCCAGCGTCACCTCCGAGCCGGCCAGGACTAGAAGTCCCAGCGTCAATAGAGAGCCGGCCAGGACTAGAAGTCCCAGCGACAATGTCGAGCCCGACTCGACTAGAACTCCCAGCTTCAATGTCGAGCCGGCCAGGACTAGAAATCCCAGCGTCAATGGCGAGCCGGCCAGGACTAGAAGTCCCAGCGTCAGAAGCGAGCCGGCCAGGACTAGAAGTCCCAGCCTCAAAAGCGAGCCGGCCACGACTAGAAGTCCCCAGCGTCAATGGCGAGCCGGCCAGGACTAGAAGTCCCAGCGTCAATAGAGAGCCGGCCAGGACTAGAAGTCCCAGCGTCAATGCGAGCCGGCCAGGACTAGAAGTCCCAGCGTCAATGGCGAGCCGGCCACGACTAGAAGTCCCAGCGTCAATGGCGAGCCGGCCACGACTAGAAGACCCATAGTCAATGGCAAGCCGGCCACGAATAGAAGTCCCAGCGTCAATGACGAGCCGGCCAGGACTAGAGTCCCAGCGTCAATGGCGAGCCGGCCAGGACTAGAAGTCCCAGCGTCAATAGAGAGCCGGCCAGGACTAGAAGTCCCAGCGTCAATGGCGAGCCGGCCACGACTAGAAGTCCCAGCGTCAATGGCGAGCCGGCCAGGACTAGAAGTCCCAGCGTCAATGGCGAGCCGGCCACGACTAGAACTCCCAGCGTCAATCGCGAGCAGGCCAGGACTAGAAGTCCCAGCGTCAATGGCGAGCCGGCCAGGACTAGAAGTCCCAGCGTCAATGGCGAGCCGGCCAGGACTAGAAGTTCCAGCGTCAATGGCGAGCCGGCCAGTACTAGAAGTCCCAGCGTAATTGGCTAGCCGGCCAGGACTAGAAGTCCCAGCGTCAATGGCGAGCCGGCCAGATCTAGAAGTCCCAGCATTAGAGGCTATCTGGCCAGGACCAGAAGTCCCAGCATTAGAGGCTATCCGGCCAGATCTAGAAGTCCCAGCATTAGAGGCTATCCGGCCAGGACAAAAGCCCCGCTTAAGGCAGGGCCAACTAGAAGTCCCAGCTTTAAAGGGCTATCCGGCCGGGGACAAACCCCCAAAATTAGGGGCTACCCGGCCGACAAAGCCCCGCTTAAGGTTTTCCGGCCAGACTAGAATCCCAGCATTAGGGATCCGGCCCAGGACTAAAAGCCCCACATTAGAGGCTACCCCGGCCGATCTAGAGCCCCAGCATTAAGGCTACCCCGGCCGGGACTAAAAATTCCCGCTTAGGGTTTGGGTTTAAACCCCAAAGGGGACCCCGATGAACCCAGTTAGGGCTATCCGGGCCAAAAGGGTTTAGAATTCCCAGATTAAAATTTGCTTAATTCCAGGCAGAAAACCAAAGTCCCACATTAAGGGGCTATTGGCCAGGACTTTGGGGAATTCCCAGCTTAGAGGCTATCCAAGGGGCCCCGAACCCAGCATTGGGGCTACCCGGGCGCCCAAAGTCCCAGCATTAGAGGTTTTGGGCCCAGGACTAGAATCCAGCATTAGGGGGCTATCCAGCCGGGATGAATCCAGCATTAGGGCAATCCCCCGGGACTGAATCCCGCATTAGGGGCTATCCGGCGACGAAGCCCCGATTGGGTTCCCCGGCCAGGACTAAAGCCCCAGCTTTAGACTATCCGCCGGGACTAGAAGTCCCAGCATTAGAGGCTGGCAGGCCTGGACTGTCCTCATATCTAACCAATATGTCACTGGATGACTACATGATTTTCCAATAAAAAAAAATAATCGGCAACGTGATCAGCATTTTTTTCCTGGGTATTTTTAGTCCAACCCCTACAATAGCCACCACCATTGCGGGGGCCTATAATGCCCTATAGTGCACAGAACCCCCAGATTATATATAAGGGTCAAGAAAACGTATTTAACTTCTATGGACGTGAGCTGGGGCACTGGGGACTGTTTTGGGATACGGGCATTCGTGGCCACCTGTTTCATCATTTTCAGAAAGCTTTCAGTCTTTTCCCTGAGCAGCACACCTATGAGGATAGAATATTGCTCTTATTGTACAGTACATCCAACAACTGCCATGCAAAAAAATACTGCAACCCAGGTCAACAAGCTGGAAGCTGCCTACTGCTATTAAAAACCCCCCTCTTCCTTTTTGGAAGCAAGGCAAAACTAAAAAAAAAAAAAACAGTAGTGTGGCCGACCAGGGATTCTGATTAACCCTAGAGACGCTGACCCCCTAAGCAAAAACCCCCCTCTCAGCTATCCCCAAAATAAAGGGGACAGTTTTGGTGCATGGAGCCTTCGGACAGAAAAAAGGGGGGCCGGGGTCTGGGAGCCAATTGTGTACAAAAAGGCAGATGTCATATCAGGGGCCACAAGTCCTGGCGATGCCCCTTAGCTCCTGTAGTGTTGGTGGAAAAAAAACCCTCTTGGGGGGAAAAGTTGTCTTACATGAGGATTGCAGGGAAATGTATTGGCGCAATACAGAGAAAAGAGATAAAGGATTAAAGGGGTATTCTCACAATGCAGAGTCTGCTCTTCACAGCCAGCCTAAACTTCCTGTGGGCCGCTCTATAGCTTCAGGCTCCCACTTCCTGTTCAAATTAATAGCGGTTCTACAGCCTCAGGCTCCCATTTCCTGTTTAGGCTGTGGGCGGTTCTACAGCTTCCAAGACCCACTTCCTCTTCAGGCTGTGGGTGGGCTCTACAGCTTCAGGCTCCCACTTCCTGTTCAGGCTGTGGGTGGTTGTACAGTTTTAGGCTCACACTTCCTATTCGAGCTAAGAGTGGTTCTATAGCCTCAGGCTCCCACTTCCTGTTTAGGCTGTGGGTGGTTCTAGAGCTTCCAAGACCCACTTCCTGTTCCGGCTGTGGGTGGTTCTACAGCTTCAGGCTCCCACTTCTTTTTCCGACTGTGGGTGGTTCTACAACTTCAGGCTCTCACTTCCTGTTCGAGCAGAGGGCGGTTCTAAAGCCTCAGGCTCCCACTTCCTGTTTAGGCTATGGGTGGTTCTACAGCTTCCACTTCCTGATTAAGCTTGTGGAAGGGGGTTCTACAGCCTCAGGCTCACATTTTTTGTTTAGGTTTTGGATAGTTGTGATTAACATTTAAGCTCTGCTACTCCTAGCTGAGCATGTTAGAGGTACATTGGTGATGGAGGGGTCTATACAGTAGGGTACAAGGCTACAGAGCTCTAAAGTGTTCAAGTTTGTCTGTAACAAGCAAACAAGCTCCTGTGCCGCCGATAAGACACAGCAGGAAGTGTAATCATCAACCCACCAGGCTAAGCAGAGGGGGGGTCAGTAACCCGGGAAACCCTTTTTTAAAACAGGAAAAAAAACTGCTCCACTCGAAGGGAACAAATAAAACGCAATTTCATTCCCCTTTGCCTTTTTTTTAAAGCAAATAAATTGGTGCGAGGCCCCTTTAAAACCCAAAAAGATGACCCCATTTTACAAGGGAGCTTTTTTTTTTTTTTTTGCACAGGAGTATACAGAGTTTGTCTCAGGTGGCACCTGCCCACGTCTTTACATATCTGACTTAAAACTCCCAGTGCCAAACCACTAGACCGCCAGGACCAAAACTGCCATTTGGCCCTGATGCTCCGGCATCTGTGGATAACAAACTTCTAGTTTGCCTTATACAGCCCTTAAAGGGGTTGTCTCACTACAAGGTTGCGTTTTTTTATGTTAGATATCCCTCTTGTTTGGGCTGCTCGCCCCTAGGTTGCTATGCTACAGACCTGTTCAATCTCTCATAAAAGGGCTGCCTGCACTGGCAATTTAGTACGACCTGTTTCTATCCCCCTGAAGGCTGCCCCACGTTTGCTATAGCTAAGCCGGGCCCCTTCTTCCTGAAGGCTGAGCACGGGGTTGCTAAGCTACAGATGTTCTATCCCTCCGTGGGTTTGCCGCAGGGTTGTTTATAGTTCAGCCCGGGTTTTCTCTCCTCCTGATAGGCTGCCAGCACGGGTTGATAGCTACAGACCTGTTCTCTCCCCTGATAGGCTGCCACACTGGTTGCTATAGCTACAGACCTGGCTTCGCAGCCTAATAAACCAAAACATGCCAATGAATTCAAAGTAAAACCAAAAAAAACGGGGACTGAGGTGAATAATCAATTGGGAGAGAACCCCTTTAAGCAAGAGAAGTAACAGGTTTCACTTTTGCAAATCTGGTGCCTAAAGATCCAGAGATTGAAACTTAAAATTGGCACCGGTGCCGTTGGGAGGAACATGTTGCATTTCCCATGCTTTTTACTGAACTTTTCCCCTTAAATCATCATGCCGCCCCAGAGTACAGTTATATCAGGACTCACAGACGGTGCCAGTTTGCACGGAAGCACATCATAAAGCGATTATAATAGGGATATACACAGTAAGCTCCCTCGGTATATATACCTAATACCAGCATGGCAGCTGAGCGCCATGATCTAAGATTAAAGAAAAGGTTACAATCAGTATGCTAATAAATAACACCGCAACGTCACCTTGTATCAACCATTAATACTTCATCACCAAACTGTAGGCACTAGCGAAAACTTTAAAAACAATCCTTTACGCTAAATGTTCAGGTGGGGGTCCCCCTTTAAGACCCCCAAAGTCGATAAGAGTTGTAGAAATAAAATTTGGGCTTTTGGACCCGTGTGGGATAGGGGAATCTTAAGGGGGGTGGAGCCTGCCAAACTATACTATAAGGGGAAAAACACAAAACGCTCCAATGAAAACCCTCTGAACAGCTGCACTTTACGGGCAAGGAACATGTACAAACTCTAAGATTTGGTTTTTTTGCCTGGAGTTTTCCTTTAAAATGTAATTTTAAGAGACATTTTGGCATTTCCAAATTTACAATCATGTATAAGGCGGATCCTCTACAAACTGACTGCACCGTGGTCGTCTTGCAGGATTTACAGGATATTTCTAGTTGCTACCAACAGTTCCAAATAAAAACTTTCCCAATAACTGTTCCCCCTCCTCCAGGGAGCTGGCTTCGGGCCCCAATCAGATTATTTGGCCATTTGGATTTTTAGCAACCAATTGGAAACCTTAGGGAAAATAAAAAAAAAACAGGGGAATGTCCAGGTGGAAGTCAGACAGGAAACAGGAAGTGTATGGGTTATGCAAATCCTTTTTCCTGTTTGCAGTCAGACAGGAAGTGAATGGATGAGATACTTCCTTTTTCCTGCCTACAAACAGGAAGTATATGTCGGGTACACTTCCCTTTCCCTGTCTGCAGACGGAACAGGAAGTAATTTTGGGTAACCCACTTCCTTTCCCTGTCTGCGTCGACAGGGAAAAAGAAGTGAAATGTTTGAGAACTTCCCCTTTTTTTGCCGTAACAGGGAAGGATATGTTGATACTTTTGCCCCTTTCCTTTGTGGGCAGACAGAAAACAGGAAGTGAAAGTATGATATACTTCCTTTTTCCTGCCTACAAACAGGAAGTATATGCCTGATACACTTCCCTTTCCTGTCTGCAGTCAGACAGAAAACAGGAAGTCAATGTATGATATAATTCCGTTTTCCGGCCTACAAACAAAAGCTTGTATGATACACTTCCTTTTTTTTCCCTGTTCGCAGACGAAACAAGAAGTAAAAAGAGTGATACCTCCTTTTTCCTACCTACAAACAAATATATTAACGATCATTCCCTGTCCCTTTCTACAGTCAGACAGAAAATAGGAAGTGAATGTATGATATACTTCCTTTTTCCTGCCTACAATCAGAAAGTATATGTATGATACACTTCCCTTTTCCTGTTTGCAGCCAGACAGGAGACAGAAAGTATGCACTTCCTTTTTCCTGCCTGACTGGCAGACTTCTGATTGGTTCCCATTTTTTTTTCCTCAGAGGCTGCCGATTCGTTACTCAGAATTCGTCCGAATCGCCCTGACCCGAATATGAAGCACAAAGCCCTCCTAATCTCTGGGCAAACCCCCTCAGTTGTAGTACCAAATACACAGGAACATCCTGGCTAGGTGCTATAGGATCCATCCATCTGTCAAATGTCATCCTCCCACAGTCTTTGGAGTTATAAGGAGCACCTTTCCAACTTTTTAAAAAAACAAATACATTTATTAAAATCGGGGCCCTGATTTAGAGGTCCTTAACTTTTCGGCAACGGGAACGGTAAGTTATGTTTTGGGATTTGTGGTCCAAAGCCAGACATTGCCAGCTATCACTTCATTCTGGTGGGGTGAAGGTCGTGCTTATGATCATGGAAAGTTGCAAACTATTCCAACTTCCAGCAAAATTTCGGCTCCACCACAGAAAATTGTTGAGCAGCCTAAAAACATGATTGTCCACAAAAAAAAAAAAAAAAAAGTTCAGCACACTGTTGGCGCCACAATTGCTTGTGTACTTACTTAGACCTAATGCTGGCCATAACCAGTCCATTCATTCAACGAGGTCCAAGGACATCAGATGTTTCATTGACCCTCACTAAGATTAAGATAGTTCCCCATCTCCAAGTGACTACCAAAGTCAAAGATTGGATGGGTGCTCGATGGGTTTCTGTACTTGGCTATTTCTAACTATGGAAAAGGTTTTGAGGGGTAATAAGACACTTATGTTCCTCAATGACTATGAGGTAGTTGTGAAACCAAGACCCTCAATATCTGGTTGAGTTTGCCGCTTGTTCTAACTTCTGTCAAGGACACAGCTTATCTCCATTTGCTGCACAATGCCACCTTCAAGTCTCCCACTAGGTAACAACAAGAATATTACGATATTCTTGGTCCTACAAGCATGGTCAAAATCTCCAGTCTATACAACCAAGAAGCCAATCACAATACAGAAGCTAGGAAATGGGAATACAATACTGCTTTAAAGGGGTTGTCTCACTACAGGATTGCTGCTTTTTATGTTAAAGATCTTGCAAAAACAAGTCACTTTGCAATGTGTGTCCATTAACAGTGTCCTACCTATTCCTAGATATCCCCTCTTGTATGGGCTGCACCAGCTCCTCAGGTCACTATAGCTACAGACCTGTCTCTCCTGATAGGCTGCCAGCACTGGTTGCTATAGCTACAGACCTGGCTTCTACTGCAGCCTAGTAGAAGCCAGTAAACACGCCTCTGAATTCAAACTGGAACCAAGAAAACAGGACTGAGGTAAGATGAATCGATGGAGTGAGACAACCACTTTAAGGCTGTTATATGGGTCAGGGAGGCTATAGATAAGTGGCATTAGAAGAATAGATTTCTTTCTGCTGGAGGAGAGCTATTATGCATGGGATGGACCTAAAACAAGTCTGTGCAGCGTGGGGAGACAGTCTTGTGTGAAGCAGAAAACACAGGTAGTTGCAGCACAGAGAGGCAGTCTTGTGCAGCAGATAAAACCTCTGTGAAGAATGGGAGATAGTTTTGCATGCAGCAGAAACACAAGTGTGTGCAACAGAGAGGCATATTTTATGTGCAGTACGTAAAATAGGTCTGTGGAGGTTGGAGAAGCATCATATGCAGTCTCATATGCAGCAGAAAATACCAGTCTGTGTAGCAAAGAGAGGCAGTCTCTTGTGCAGTAAAATAGGTCTGTGCAGCATGGAGAGGCAGTCCCATATGCAGCACAAAACACAAATCTGTGCAGCATGGGGAACACGTCTCCTCTACAACAGATGTCACAAATCAATGCAGCAAGGACAGTCTATAGTGCAGCATTTGTCGCAAGTCTGTGCAGCATGGAGAAGCAGTCTCTTGTGCAGATGTCAAAAGTGTGTGCAGGATGGAGAAAAGTTTCTTGTGCAGCAGAAAAAAAAACATCTTTGGGTGGAGAGATGGACAGGGTTTTAAAGCACAAGAACGTTTCTTGTGCAGCAGATTTCACAAGTCTTGGCACACTGACTTTTTGCAGCAGATGTCTAAAGTCTGTGCACACTGAGCTCAGTCTCTTATGCAGCAGATGTCACAAGTCTGTGGACCACTGAGCTAACTCTTGTCAGCAGATGTCAAAGTTTTGGCAGCATGAGGCAAGTCCTTTTCCCGGGAAATTCAAAGTCTTTTCAACCCCTAAACTCAGTCTTTGTCAGCAGATTCACAAGTCTATGAGCACTGGCTGCAGTCTCTTTTGCCTCAAGGGAGATGTCACAAGTCTATGTAGCACTGAGCTGCAGTCTCTTGTGCAGCAGATGTCATAAGTCTGTGCATCACTGAGCTGCAGTCTCTTGTGCAGCAGATGTCACAAGTCTATGTAGCACTGAGCTGCAGTCTCTTGTCCAGCAGATGTCATAAGTCTGTGCAGCACTGAGCTGCAGTCTCTTGTCCAGCAGATGTCATAAGTCTGTGCAGCACTGAGCTGCAGTCTCTTGTCCAGAGGGTGTCAAAGTTTGAGCACTGAGCATGCAGTCTCTTGTCCACCAAAGAGCATACCTGTGCAGCAGAGTCCCAAATCTATGTACCTGGGGGCAGTCCCATGTGCAGCAGATGTCACAAGTCTATGCAGCACTGAGCTGCAGTCTCTTGTGCACCATGGAGAGGCAGTCCCATGTGCAGCAGATTTCACAAGTCTTTGCACCACTGAGCTGCAGTCTCTTGTGCACCATGAAGAGGCAGTCCCATGTGCAGCAGATGGAACTTCCTGTGACTACTTCAAATCATGTAACTTCATGAATTCAACACTGGCCAGGAATATCTGGGCGATCTGAAGTGCCAGCTGGGTCTAGGATCCTAAGTATACTGTGTGCGGGGACAGAGAATTTTGCCAGCTGTGAGATGAGGCATTGGGGCGATTCCTATGCGGACTGATCGCCCCCCTCACTGATCATAGCTTTGCAGCAGCTGTAGGAAGCTTCAGTAGTCTTGATGATCACTGTCTTATCAATATGTAAAATCAGCAGCTATAACTCGTGTTACTTCAAGTGTCATAGGTGATGCATTGGCCATCGACCCTCAGTAAGAATTTGGTCAGGTTCCTGATGGCTTCCAAGACGCAAGTTCAAGTAACTTAAAAAATAAAATTTTTGAAAAATGTTAGTATTGCCATAACAAACGCCAGGTTGGGTGTAGGGCAGGCGCTGCATCACTAGTGTCAGCATAGAAGGGAATACATGATTACATCTGCATATAGACTCTTATTGCATTGCCAGGGAACGGCCTGGGGTTACTTGATGATCTACGTCTCTTTGAGGCCTTTTGGCTCCGTTAAACAGCTTAGGATACATCTACATATCGTAGTGAGCTTTGCTTTACTTGAACTTTTGTTACATCTTAAGCTCTAGTCACATCCAGAGCTGCATTAACAACCTTATTGTCTTATCTGCCCCAGAGCTGAGTTGATAGACAAACCTCTAAGTTTCTTTCATGCTAAGTTTCAATCTGCAACGAATAATTAAGACCTAGGCACTTTCTGTTGAGTCACGCTAAAGCTGCTCATACATTTTAGAAAGTTGGCAGACAAATACTGGTCAGGGTTTTCTTATTTTTACAGGTTTTCCGTTTGGACTACGTCGGACCCACTGGACTATGTCAGACCAGCGTTTGATACGTTGCTTTAATAAAATATTCTCTATTTACAATCTGTAACCAGCATTACTGTTAGACAGGACTTCCCTAGGCACTTTTAGTGCTTACACCCCCTACTGGTGAATCAGTTTAAAGCGGTTACGCTGCTAATACATTTTAGAAAGCTGCCAAATACCGGGTAAGGCTTTCACATTTTTGCAGGTTTACCTTTTGGATTGAATCAGACCTACTAGACTACAACAGACCAGCACTGGATACATTGCTCAATAATCTGCAACAGCATGGTTAGACAGGACTGCCCTAGGCACTTTCAGTGCTTCTGCCCCTTATTGGTGAATCAGTTTAAAGCGGTTCAAGGGGTTGTCTCGCTACAAAGAATAGCTTTCAAAATGTAGGAAACACTAAATGAAGACTTTTCCAAATATATTGCATTGTTCATTTTTTTTTGTTAAGGAGCTACAAGTGATTTTATCACCTTCTGTGCTCTCTCTGTGATCGACCTATGTGCTCCTTCTCCCCTGCTGTTTGTTCTATCCGATAGCAGGGAGTGACCCGCAGGCCAGAAGTGTGAAAGCTTGTGTGTTATCTGATCTTTCAGATAAAAAACTAATTACTCTACTGTTTACATTAGCTCAGAAGCTTCTCTGGACCTCAGAGATGGTAATTTATTTAATCTGGACAGATAAACAGAGAAGTCTGAATACAGGAGCTCATATGCTAATTACAGACAGCTTGACCAGGAAGTGACAGAGCAAAGCAGCATTATTTCATTCATGCATCCTATGAAACTTTGAGATGAGACAACCCCTTTAAGCTGCTAATACATTTTAGAAAGCTACCAGCCAAACTGTGGTTAGGATTTACTTTTATTTTTTTTTACAGGATTACCTTTTGGACTAAGTCAGACGCACTGGACTACGTTAGACCAGTGCTGGATACATTGCTTTGATAAAATAGTCAGGGAGGGATCCAGCAACTGGACCACATCAGGAAAAGGCAGCGTTGGTGACAACATCTGTCAGGTGTTAGCTCTTGCCCCCCATCATCTCCACCGACCCCTTTCTCCCTTTACAGAGGAGCAGGTTGTTGCCACCTTATACACCTGCCCAATGGTGCCTAGTCGAAAATACAGCCCTACTGTTAAATGCAGCTCTGGATGTGACTGGAGTATGTAACCAAAGCCCAATACAGTATTTGCAAAGGCACCAAACATGTTTTACATTATTTCTTAGTCTGTAAACTGTACAATGATGACAGGTGAACGTATCCTCAATGTACAGTAACATTCCTGTAATCCAGCACCTCCAATCTTTCGGAAATTCTAATTTTTCCCCCCAAAACCACCTGATTCGGAATCTTGCAAAACCCGAAATGGAAGACGGAGAGGAAACAACCAATGGAAACGCTAAACGTCATAACATCATGTTTGATGATCAAACCCATCTGATATAATCCAGCAGGTCCGGACCTAGATTAACGGTATGGTACTCCACAATGAGGAGCTAAATGTCTAGGTTTTTCGAGTTTTTTTTTTTTGTGTGCAAGCATTGACCTATTTTCCTTCAAGTGTCAGTAAATTCCCGCCCAGCACTTACTGACCGGCGGCAGAACAACATTTCCGTTCTTATAAAAAGAGATGTCCTTAAGGCAAAAAAATGATTTTTTTTCACATGCCGGTAATCTACTATATACAGATTATAATCCATGCATTTCAATACAGCTATCGAGGATTCAGACTCATGATTATCACAAAGTGCAAAGAAGAAGAGAGAACAAAGAGAAAAGTAAAAAAAAAATTAGTCCGGGACTAAAAATTTCTCCCCATCACTGCTGAAAACCCAAAAAACCAAAATTGTGCTGTACAAACACAAAAAACTCTCAGTACTTCTGCTTTTATGCACACAGACCTGACCGGGAGCCTCCTCTAGCGCCATATACAAGGCGGAGGCGGCCATCTTGATCTAAAAAACCCCCAATGCATAAATTTAAAGGGAACCCCCCCATTAACTTTGTGTACAAGATGCCCCCCCGGGGAAAAGGTGACCGTGCTCCTTATCCCCCATGATGCATCACTTCCACTGCTATACTATTTTCCTATTCTAGGCAACGCTATCATTCCCACTTTTTGCAGAACTATGCCCCAAAATTTGTATGTAATATGAGTTCCTATTCCAACCCAGCCCAAACCGGGGCCTTTTGGGACGGTTCAATATACAACTCCCTCATGTCTCAAATGCAAGCTTAAGCATAGAACATAATAAAGGGGGCATGAGAATTTTAATTTTTTACTCTTCCCTAATCGTTTCCCATCCGTGGCTCTTGAGCTCTGCAAACTACAACCCCCATCCCCCAAACTGCAGCAAGACAAGAACAAATGAAAGGGGGCATATAGATTGTAAAAATTTTACTCTTACTAATCGTTTCCCATCCTGTGGCTCTTGAGCTGTTGCAAAACTACAACTTCCATCAGGTTTCAACAGCTGCAAACATTAGACATAGGAACATAATACAAGGGGCATGATTTTTTCCTCTCACTAATTGTTTCCCAACCTGTGGCTCTTAAGCTGTTGCAAAAATTACAACTCCCATTATGTCTCTAGAGCCACAGGCTTAAGACATAGAAACATAGTACAAAGGACCATGATGAGAGTTGTGATATTTTCCTACCACTAAGTCAATGTTTCCCAAACTATGGCTCTTCAACTGCTGAAAAATTACATCTCAAACATTTTTTTACACTGCGGCAAAGGGATGGGAACATAATACAAGGGGGTATGATGAGAGTTATAGTTTTGCAACACGTGGAGAGCCACAGGTAGGGGACCACTGGTTTAGCAAAGGGAACAAATAAAGGGGGATGTAATTTTCTAGACTGCAACATCTGGAACCAAATTAGGGGTACACGGTTTAGGGAAATGAACATAATAAAAGGGGGGTATATTAAAATATTTTTTGCAAAACCGGAAGCCACGTCGGGGAACACTAGCTTAAGACGTAGGAACATAATAAAGGAGATTTTAAGAATATCTTTGCAACACCGGGAAACCAGATAGGGTACCCGGCTGGAGAAAAACATAATAAAAGGGGGGTATATGGAACCGGGAGCCACAGATAGAGTATCACTGACTTGGGAGATAGGACCACACATACAAGTGCCTATCCCCCAATGGATAAATTTTTTTGGGGCCCCCCCCATTGATGTTGATTCGGGCCCCCCAGGGGTTTTGTTTTCTGGGGGCCCAACCCATAACTCCCTAAAAAAAGGAAAACCCAACTGCAAACCGGGGGGCCCACCGGGGGTTCCCCTGGGTACAATCCAGCCTGGATGGGGACCTAATAAAGAGTGAAAGAGGGGAGAGTATTTTGAAACAACCCACTGATTGGGGAACACTGGTTCGTTCACAAATCAAATAGGGGGGGGAAACCCTGTCGCAAAATATGCCATGGAGGAACACCCATTGCTGCTATTAATTCCACACAGACGAAAGGGTCTGTACCAGTGAGGAGAATTCCTTTAACATGTGACGAGGCCCCCCCGGGGTGACCTCCGGGTATCACCGGTTTTCCTGATAAAGCATTTTATTGAGCATAATTTTTAGTTGCGGTATAACCACCTCCCTGGACCCTCACGAATAAAGTAGGGCCAGTGGGGCCACGTTTTACTCTCATACTTTTTGCATATTTTTCCCTGAAAACCAGCCCCCTTTTTTTAGATCCCATTTTTTTGTCCCCCAATTTTTTTTGCCCTCTTTTGCTCAGATTCCATTCGGAAAGGAAAATAGCGCACGGAATGCAGACCGCCCATATGGCCGTAAACCTACGCAAAGGCCGGGTTCACACAGGACGTTTCTTTGCCGTTTGTTTCTACTTTTCGTGAATTTTTTATTTAATTATTAAATCAAAAAATTTTTTTAAAAATTTAATTTTACATTTTTTTTTTTCCAAAAACCCTGCCTGAACCCAGCCCAGTTATAAAGCCCAGGGACGTGGCGACGTGGGGCCCCCAATGGGGGTGCGAATAACTAAACCGAAAGCCAAAAGTAAAAAAAAAAACAGACACAATCAACCTAGAACAGAATGACAGTTTCAGAAAATCATTAAAAAAATTAAATGGCGGTAGAATTTATTTATTTTTTTTTTACAATAATCGCTTTGGATAGAAAGCAGATTTCTTCTCTGGTGCAATATAGCGATATAATGTATTTATAGCCCCTTATTTCCCAACCTGCCGCGTGATTGGACAGAGGGACTAGGGGTAGTATTGCTTTGAATCCAGAACACCCGACGTCAAGTGAAAAGGAATGACATATTTTTTTTTTCCTAAATGGAGGTCAATCAAACCGCATATTCATTCTCAATAAATTAAAACCAAATTTTCTGCACATTCCAACACAAAATATAGGAGGTTTTCGGAAAAAAAAAAATTGAACGCAATCTAATTTAAAAAAAAAAAAAATGTCTGCCTTTTCCGCAAAAGGTCCGGAACTGTGACAGGCTCAAAAAGGGAAAAACATCTGCCCCCCACGGAATTCTCTAACCGCCTCTTAACCCCAAGTTTTAAACACTCTTCACCTGAGCTTTCCCGATTCAGAGCCATTAGACCCACCCAATGTGGAAGGAACAGCGGAAAGGGTTAACTCTGCAAACCGATAATGGCTCAGTGGACAGCTCTTGAGGGGAGATAACCCACTCAGCTGACTGAAACAGTTTTTTGAAACAATTTGGGTGCAAAGCTTCTTAAAGGTGGTTTGTGCTGTCCTATTTGAGACCACGATGTAAGAGAGGGAGAGAAGCTGAACTCTTTAATTTAGATTTGAAGCAGGATTTTGGAGTAAAAAAAAAATCAGCGAAAAACCGGGGTCTCCCTTTAAAACTGAAAGTTCCCAAAAAGCTGCAAATGCTTTGAGGGTATGTTTTACGACGGGTTAAACTGGGCTACTCGCCCCGTATTTCGGCGTATGCCAAATACGGGCAAATACGTCTCAATAAATTACGGGAATCCCCCATTCTCAAGAAACTATGGATTACGCTCCTCTTCCCCCGCACAATACGCCCACGGGGAGAGAAATACAGTCAATTATTCAGGCGTATACCCCCGGAAAAATGAAGCAGGGGGCCGGCGGGCCTGACGCCCCCCTTCCCCCCCCCCGCCCCGACACTTGGGGTAATGTGGGGCAAAAAACGTCCCGCATTATTCCGTTAAAATAGCCTAAAAATGGGTTTTGCTGCCCTATATGAAACCACAATGTAAGAGAGGGAGAAAAGCTGAACTCTTTAATTTAGATTTGAAGCAGAGATTTCAGAGTGAAAAAAAATCGGCGAAAATCCTGAGAGTACTCCTTAAGAGACAGTGAAAGTTCTGCCGAAAAGTTCTGCAAATGCTTCTCAAAGGTGGTTTATGCTGCTCTATATGAGACCACGATGAAAGAGAGGGAGAGAAGCTGAACCCTTTAATTTAGATTTCAGGATTTCTGAGTAAAAAATAGATCAGAGTAAATCTTGAGAGTACTACTTAAGAGACAGTTAAAGTTCTGCAAATGCTTCTCAAAGGTGGTTTATGCTGCCCTACCTGAGACCACGATGTAAGAAAGGGAGAGAAGCTGAACTCTTTAATTTAGATCGGATTTGAATCAGGATTTCAGAGTAAAAAAAAACAGCGAAAATCCTGAGAGTACTCTTTAAGAGACAGTGAAAGTTCTGCCCACATACAGTGATTGACATCTTGTTCTGCATCAGCGTGTGTAAAGAGCAAATTGTCAATCAATGTATGTGGGTGGGGTTATCAGTACTTTCACTCTCAGTTTTCTCTCCCGCCGGTGCATGGCGGATCCATTGTGCGCCGCGGACAGATGCACTTTGATGGGTGTTTAGTTATCATTGTAACAAAAACCTTAATCGTTGGTCTATACACCCAAAGTGTCATAAAATACCGCAAACCTAATTCTTGTTTATAACGCATATTTTGCTTTGCATGCAAAAAAAACCTAAAAAAAACACCTAAAAAATCAGCGCAATTTTCCATCGGAAAATGAAGCAAATTTTAACTTAATTTTTGGCGTTTTGTTGCGCCCTCGTGATTGGATTAGAAACAAGCTCAGACTTTACTCGTGAAGCGATAGGTCATGTGTGACGACCCGCCGCTCTGTCGCTGTGGGCGGGTCTGTACGGTCTGGAATGTGTTTTTTGTTTTTTTCTAAAGCACCTGTTCAGACTGCCGATTCGCTTTCCACCTCTGGAGGAGGAACCGCGGCCTGCCCTTTGGGGGAGAGCTTCAGCACCAGCGGCTTGTCGGGATCCACTCCGTTGCTGATGGCGGCGTCGGGAGCCGCCTGGCGTTTGGGTTCCTCCTTGTTCTCGTCTGGGACTTCGGGGTATATGACTAAGAACGTAGCGGTGAGAAATCCCAGGAAGGAGCCTATGGAAGCCACCAGAGGTATGACCCGCACCGTGCTCACAAAGTCCACCACCGCGCCCAGGGCTGAGGCCACCAAGATCTGCGAGATGTACACCTGGCAGGACAAGATGGCGCAGTCGATGCCGAAGCCTCTCTTGGAGTTCCCGGGACTGTGATGAATGTACTGTAGGGGACAACGACAGAGAAGCAAAATTTGGTAAGCAATTGATTTTAAATGGGAAAACTCCAACCACCTTTCTATCCAAGACCGAGAGATTTCGGTGACCCGTTCCCAGAGGTGGGACCTGCACCTATAAGACACTGATGTCATATCCTATTGCTAGGTCATCAAAGTCTATGGTGGAAATACCCCTTTGAGAGGCACCAGAATCAGTGCCACACCTGGCTTGTGTCTGATATCGCAGCTGAGCTCCATCAACCTCTTAGCCCACCAGGACATACCGGTCCATCGCCCGCATCCTCCACCACTAGGGGCCGGGATCGGAGAGAACTCCGATCTCAGCTATTTAACCACTTAGTTAAGTGTGACCGCAAGGGTCTAAATGGTTAATAAACAGGTCCTCAGTCCATTGTGGCCCCTCTGCGGTGCTGTCTAGTTGCCACAGTTGTCAAAGGCTTAATGAAGGACTCCATAGCCGCCATGTTTGTAGTCTTAGTCTACACGGCATAAGTTAAAATGCAGTCTCGTTTTTGGCACAGGTTTGCACAAAAAAACCTGGTCGATTTTTGCATGTGCCGCCAGAACAGTACATTGACTGTATTTTCTATATTCCCTTTTTTTTTAGAAATTTAACAGTAGAAAATCCGTGCTGTGAAGATTACAGCACAGATTTTCTATTGCGGTCTATGGGCACTGGTTACAGTCGATTTTCTTAGCACTATGGGCACTGGTTACGTCGATTTTTCTATTGAGGTCTATGGGGCACTGGTTACAGTCGGATTTTCTATAGCAGTCTATGGGGCACTGGTTACAGTGGGATTTTCTATTGAGGTCTATGGGACACTGGTTACAGTGGGATTTTCTATTGAGGTCTATGGGACACTGGTTACAGTAGGATTTTCTATTGAGGTCTATGGGGCAATGGTTACAGTAAGATTTTCTATTGAGGTCTATGGGACACTGGTTACAGTCGGATTTTCTATTGGTCTATGGGCACTGGTTACAGTCTGATTTTCTATTGCGGTCTATAGGGCACTGGTTACAGTGGGATTTTCTATTGCGGTCTATAGGGCACTGGTTACAGTGGGATTTTCTATAGCGGTCTATGGGGCACTGGTTACATTTGGGAATTTCAAAAGGGGCCCTATGGGGCACTGGTTACAGGGGGATTTTTCTTTTAAAGGGTTCTATGGCACGGGTTAAAACTGGTTTTTTCTATAGGGGCTAGGGGGAACTGGTTACAGTGGGTTTTTCCCTATAGCGGTCTATGGGGCCCCTGGTTACATGGGAAATTTTCTAAAAGCAGTCAAAACGGGCACTGGTTACGGGCGATTTTTCTATTTCGTCTATGGGGCCGGGTTTTTACATAACGCTATAGAAAAACCGACGGGAAACCCCAACCCCATAGACCCTAAAAAAATCCGACTGTAACCAGTCCCCATAGACCACTATAGAAAATCCGCCTTTTAACCAGTGCCCCATAGACTCAATAGAAAACCCCACGTAACCATTGCCCCAGTTTGATTTCTTTTGTGGTCTAGGGGAAAACACTGGTTACAGCCTTCTAAATTTGCGGTCTATGGGGCATTTTAAACAGGGGGAAAAATTTTCTATAGCGGTCTTTTGGGCATTGGGTTACATTTTTGGGGGTTTTTTTTTTCGGTCAAAGGGGCAATGGTTAGTGGGATTTTCTTTTGGGAAAGTCGGGGGGCACTGTTACATTTGGGATTTTCTAAAAATTGGGTTTTTATGGGCACTGGTTTACAGGATTTTCTTTTACGGTCTTTTAGGAAAAATTTGGCTACAGGGGGTTTTTTCTATTGTGCTCTAGGGGGGCACGGGTTAAATTTTGGATTTTCTACTGAGGTCAAGGGGGTCGGGTTTACAGTGGGATTTTCTATAGGGGTCTACGGGGCCCCTTGTTACATGGGATTTTCAAATTCCCTCTAGGGGGCCACGGGGTTAAAGGGGGGGGGTTTTTTCCCCAAAATTGGTTTATGGGGCACTGGTTACAGTGGGATTTCTTTTAAAAGGTCAAAAGGACACGGCTACAGTGGGATTTTCTATTGTGCTCAAAGGGCACGGTTAAAGTTGGGATTTTTTTAATGGGGTTTCTATGGGGTGCTTTTTTACAGTCGGTTTTTTCTATAGGGGCCCCAAACGGGCCATGGTTACGGGTCGGTTTTTCTATTGGGTCTAGGGAGCACTGGTTCAGTCGGTTTTTTCCAAATTTTTGGTTTATGGGGCACGGGGTTTATTTGGATTTTCTATTGGTCCTAAGGGGGCCCACGGTTACAGTCGGTTTTTTTCTTTTTGTGGTCTAGGGAGCACGGTTACAGTCGGATTTTCTATTTGGTTTATGGGACACGGGGTTACATTGGGTTTTTCTTTTGAGGTCTATGGGGCACTGGTTACAGTAAAAATTTTCTTTTGGGGTCTATGGGAAACCGGGTTTAAAATGGGGATTTTCTATTGGGGTCTAGGGGGCATTTGGTTCCAGTCGTTTTTTCTATAGCATCTAGGGGCACTGGTTACAGTGGGTTTTTTAATTGCGGTCTAGGGGCACGGTTACAGTCATTTTCAAATAGTGGCCCTGGGGGGCACGGGATTAAAAAGTGGGTTTTTTCAAAAGCGGGCTAGGGGGCCCGCGGGTTTTTACATTTGGGATTTGCCGTGTGTAGAAAAAAGAAAACAAGTGTTTCCCTTTTTTTTAAGTTCCCTAAAAAGGGACACAAAAATAATTTGAAAAAAAAAAGTTTTTAAAAAATTTATTTAAAATTTTTTTTGAAAAAAAAACTAAAAAAAAAAAAACGAAAAAAAAAAACTAACAAAATTGGTTTTGCCACACCGAAAAAACGGATCCAATTTGTCTGAAATGTTTTAAACCCCCAAAAAGGACAAAAAAAATACTGTAAAAAAAAAAACAAAAAATTTAAAAAATTTGGAATTGTCAAAATCCAAAAGAGTCTGACCCCCAAGTGTTTGCATTTTTTAAGGGTCCAATGAGAGGAAAAAAAAAAATTACTTTTAAAAAAAAGTTTAAAAAAAATTGACTTTTTAAAAAAAAAAAAAAAAATTTGCTAAAAAAACAAAACAAAAAACAAAAAAACTAACATAATTGGTATTGCCACATCCGTAAAAACGTGATCCAAGTGTCTGCATGTTTAAGTCCCCTAAGAGGACAAGAAATTACTGTAAAAAAAAGGTTTTAAAAAATTTGAAATTTAAAAAAAATTGCTAAAAAAAAAGAAAAAAATAAATGACATAACTGGTATTGCCACATCGGTAAAAGCCAATACAATATCATGATATTTTTGCCCCACCGTGAACTTTGTAAAAAACAAAAATACACATCACCAAAATTGGGGGTTATCTGGGGTCATCCCACCTCCTGGGAAGATAACCCCAGATAACCCACTGGCATAGACTCGGGCCAAAAGACTCCAGAATTTTTCCGAATAAAACAAAAAAAATGCCATTTTCCCCAGTTTTAACTGCGGGAAAAAACAAACAAAAAATAAAAAAATTTTAATTTTTGGGCTAAAGAAAAAGGGCGTTTAAGAAGAAATTTTTTTCCAAAGTTTTTTATTTTAAAAAAATTGCAGAACAACAAAATCCTTTAAATTTTGGGAAATTTAAAACCGACCCGCAAAAATAAACAGAACGTTGCACATATTCCGCTTCATGAACTTTGTAGACCCTCCCACCCCAAAAACACCCCCAAAACTGCATAATTGTGGGTTTTCTTCCTATTTTCACCATGCAAGAAAAAATTTTTGAGGGCTCACCACTATATTCTATGGTGCCTTAAATTGAACCACTAAAAAAATACAACTCCTCCAGTAGAAAACACACCCTGATCTGGCTCTTGGAAGGCGGGGAGGGAAAAAGGAAAAATGAAACTGGTTCGGGCACTGAGGGGTTAAAGTAGATAAGGCTGAACTGCAATTCCTCCTGCAACCTGCGGACAGGAGTGGCGCTGTTTTTGGAAGGAAGCAGACAGGTTTTTGTTCCTCTCACCTCTTTCATCTCATGGTATTGTCCCAGCAGAGCGAAAGGGGGGGTAGGAAACCCATGGAGAAAGATCCCCATTGGGGCTTATCATATCATGGGGAAAGTAGACGTTGGGGAAGATGAACATCACGGCCGTGCCGATGGAGAAGCCCAGGGTCCCCAGGATGTAGATGATTTTGAAGTTTGGTCGTAAAATTTTCCCAATAAATTCTGTAACAGGGGTGCAAGTTAAAAATGGACACCGGGTTTTTGAGGGCCCAAGGGCAGCCAGGCTATCCCCCCGCCCCAGGGTTATCCACACCAACCCACCCCCAGAGGGGAAAACCCCCCCCAAACCCAGCTACCAGAGGCGACCCACACCATCCCAGCCACCAGAGGTGATCCACACCATCCCAGCCACCAGAGACGACCCACACCATCCCAGCCCCCCAGAGGCACCCACACCATCCCACCCAAACCCGAAAGGGGACCCACACCCCTCCCAACCACCAGAGGCGACCCCCCCCCATCCCCGCCACCAGAGGTGATCCCCCAACCCTTCCCCGCCACCAAGGGGGGGCCCCCCACCATCCCACCACCAGAGGGGACCCACACCATCCCCAGCCACCAGAGGGGACCCAAACCCTCCCACCACCAAGGGGACCCCCCAAACCCTCCCAGCCACCAGAGGGGACCCACAAACCCTCCCCGCCACCAAGGCCCACCCACACCATCCCCGCCACCCCGAGGCCCACCCCACCATCCCACCCCCAAGGCGACCCCCCAAACCCCCCCCACCCGAAAGGGGATCCCCCCCTCCCGCCAAAACCCAAGGGACCCCACACCAATTTCCCCGCCACCAGAGGGAAAAAACACCATCCCAAACCCCCAAGGCGAAACCCCCCCAACCCACCACCAAGGTGACCCACACCACCCCAGCTACCAGAGGCGACCCACACCATCCCAGCCACCAGAGGCGACCCACACCATCCCAGCCACCAGAGGCGACCCACACCATCCCAGGGGGCCAGAGCGACCCACCCCCAACCAGCCACCAGATGACCCCCCAACCATCCCCCGCTAAACCCGAGGGGACCCCCAAACCCTTTCCCAGCCACCAGAGGCGACCCACACCATCCCAGCCACCAGAGGTGACCCACACCATGCCAGCCACCAGAGGTGACCCACACCATCCCAGCCACCAGAGGCGACCCACACCATCCCAGCCACCAGAGGCGACCCACACCATGCCAGCCACCAGAGGTGACCCACACCATCCCAGCCACCAGAGGCACCCACAACCCCACCACCAGAAAGGGGACCCACCCATGCCAGCCACCCAAAAGGCGACCCACACCCGCCACCACCAGAGGGGACCCACACCAAACCCACCACCAAGGTACCCACACCATCCCAGCTACCAAAAGGGGACCCCAAACCCTCCCAGGCCCCCCAGAGGGGACCCACACCAACCCAGCCCCCCAAGGCGACCCACACCATCCAGGCCCCCCAAGGTGGGCCCACACCATCCCCGGGCCCCCAGGGCGACCCACACCCCCCAGCCACCAAGGTGAACCCCACCCATTTCCCCCCACCCGAGGTTTACCCACCCATCCCCAAGCCACCCAAGGCCCACCCCCCCACCATCCCCGCCACCAAGGCGCCCCACAAAACCCTCCCCCCACCAAGGTGAAACCCCAAAACCATCCCAGCCACCAGAGCCGACCCACACCATCCCAGCCACCAGAGGCGACCCACACCATCCCAGCCACCAGAGGCGACCCACACCATCCCAGCCACCAGAGGCGACCCACACCATCCCAGCCACCAGAGGCGACCCACACCATCCCAGCCACCAGAGGCGACCCACACCATCCCAGCCAACCCTCAAACCCTCATAATTTACCACTGGCCCTCAGGGAAGAACGGGGCCAGAGGGGCACACTCCCTGTGGCGACAAGTATATTCTCAAAAGTGAAAGAAATTGGGGGACCCAAAAGATGTTACCATTCAGTCATTCACTGCCCCAGTCCACCCAAGGGGGGGAAGGGGGAAAAAAATAACCCCCACACACTGCAAATAAACCCAACCCGGAAAAGTAACCAATAACCCACACACCGCACTACCCAATAAGGGGAAAAACCCTTAACCCCATCAAAAGCACTAGCCCACCGGGATGTAACCAATAAAAACCCCCACCCCTGCAAATAGCCCACTAGGGATGTAACCATTAACCCATCACTGCACTAGCCCACTAGGGATGAAAAACCCTTAACCCCCCTCACTTCAAAACCCGCCCACTAGGGATGTAACCATTAACCCATGCACTGCACAAGCCCACTAGGGGTGTAGCCATTAACCCATGCACTGCACAAGCCCACCAGGGCTGTAACCATAAACCCATGCACTGCACTAGCCCACCAGGGGTTTTAAAACCCTTTAAACCCCGCACTAAAACTACCCCCCAGGGATGTAAAAAAAACCATTAAACCCCCAAAAACACACAAACCCACTTTGGGGGTTAACCCTTTTAACCCCCCGCAACGCAATAGCCCACCAAAGGGGTGTAAACCCTTAACCCCACCCCCACGCACTAGCCCACCCAGGTGGGATAAAAACCCTTAACCCACGCACTTAAAAAACAAACCCACAGGGATTTTAACCATTAACCCCCCCCCTACCTAGCCCAAATAGGGATTAACCAAATTTAAACCCCCCACTGCACTAGCCCACCAGGGATGTAACCATTAACCCATGCACTGCACTAGCCCACCAGGGATGTAACCATTAACCCACGCACTGCACTAGCCCCAAAATAGGGGGTTAAACCCTTAACCCCCAAAACTGCACTAGCCCCTAAGGGGGGTTTTCCAAATTTAAAACCCCCACACAGCCCCACCCACTAGGGGGGTAAAACCCTTAACCTATGGGACTGCACTAGCCCACCAGGGATGTAACCAATAACCCACACACTGCACTAGCCCACTAGGGATGTAACCATTAACCCATGCACTGCACTAGCCCACTAGGGATGTAACCATTAACCCACACGCACAAACCCCCCTAGGGGGGGGAGCCATTAACCCCCGCACTGCATAAACCCCCCAAAGGGGGGTAACCAATTTAAACCCCTGTTTTTGCACCCAGCCCCCTAGGGGTTTTTGACATTAACCACACACTGCACTAGCCCACCAGGGGTTTTAAACCCTTAAACCCCCCGCACGCACTACCCCCAAAGGGGGGTAACCATTAACCCCCCGCACTTCCTAGCCCCCCTAGGGGTGTAACCATTTAAACCCCGCACTACACACCCACTAGGAGTAACCATTAAACCCCCCCACAAAACTAGCCCACTAGGGATGTAACCATTAACCCACGCACTACACTAGCCCACTAGGGGTGTAACCATTAACCCATGCACTGCACTAACCCACTAGGGATGTAACCATTAACCCACGTACTGCACTAGCCCACCAGGGATTAACCAATTTAAACCCCCCACGAATGCCCACTAGGGGGTAACCATTAAAACCCCTGCAAATGCAAAAAACCCCCTAGGGAAATTTTAAAACCCTTAACCCCCCGCACTAACCAAATAACCCACTAGGGAAGTAACCATAAACCCATGCAAATGCAAAACCCACTAGGGGGATAAAACCAAAAAATCCATACTGCACTTAGCCCCCCTAGGGATTTTTTTACCAAATTTAACCCCACACTGACCAGCCCCACTAGGGATGTTACCATTAACCCACGCACTTCAATATCCCACTATGGTTGTAACCATTAACCCACGCACTACACTAGCCCACTAGGGATGTAACCATTAACCCACGCACTACACTAGCCCACTAGGGATGTAACCATTAACCCACGCACTGCACTAGCCCACCAGGGATGTAACCATTAACCCATGCACTGCACTAGCCCACTAGGGGTGTAACCATTAACCCACACACTGCACTAGCCCACTAGGGGTGTAACCATTAACCCACACACTGCACTAGCCCACTAGGGGAGTATCCATTAACCCACGCACTCCACTAGCCCACTAGGGATGTTACCATTAACCACACACTGCACTAGCCCACTAGGGGTATAACTATTAACCACGCACTACACTAGTCCACTAGGGGAGTAACCATTAACCCATGCACTACACTAGTCCACTAGGGGGTGTAACCATTAACCCACGCACTCCACTAGCCCACTAGGGGTGTAACCATTAACCCATGCACTGCACTAGCCCACTAGGGATGTAACCATTAACCCATGCACTGCACAAGCCCACCAGGGGTAAAAAACCCCTTAACCCACGCCCCTAAAACCCATTCCCCTAGGGATGTAACCATTAACCCATGCACTGCACTAGCCCACTAGGGGTGTAACCATTAACCCATGTTCTGCACTAGCCCAAATAGGGATGAACCATTTAAACCCCGCTTTTGCCATAGCCCACTAAGGTTAAAACCCCTTAAACCCACGCACTGCACTAGCCCACTAGAGGTATAACCATTAACCCACGCACTGCACTAGCCCATTAGGGATATATAAAGGGCCCCCCACAGAAGCTACAATCACTGACATACTTTAAAAAGGATATAGGGGGGCATACTTCCAGCACCTTTTTTGCCATTTTAATACCTGCTCCCCGGCCCACATGGAAATCATTTCCACCCCCCCCGGGTCACGGGGACCCCCAAACTCCTCAGACACCCCAATCACCTGCCAATGAGAAGAGGACGGAGCCGGCAACATCTGCCGCAGCTTATCCCTCGCCCGGCATCAGACACGATTAATGACTGCTCTCTATGAACGCCAGAGCCACCTCCCCGGACAGTGAGCCGCAGCATGTACATATACAGCACCTCACACAAGTAAGTACAACCCTCACACTATATACAGCACCTCACACAACCCTCACATTATATACAGTACCTCACACAAGTAAGTACCCCCCTCACATTATATACAGTACCTCACACAAGTAAGTATACCCCTCACATTATATACAGTACCTCACACAATATACAGCATCTCTCACAAGTAAGTACACCCCTCACATTATATACAGCATCTCACACAAGTCAGTACACCCCTCACATTATAAAAAGCACCCTCACACAATCAGTACACCCCTCACATTATATACAGCATCTCACACAATCAGTACACCCTCACATTATAACAGCATCTCACACCAAGTAAACACCCCTCACACTATATACAGCATCTCACACAAGTCAGTACACCCCTCACACAATATACAGTACCTCACACAAGTCAGTACACCCCTCACACAATATACAGCACCTCACACAATATACAGCATCTCACACAAGTCAGTACACCCCTCACATTATATACAGCACCTCACACAAGTCAGTACACCCCTCACATTATATACAGCACCTCACACAAGTCAGTACACCCCTCACACAATATACAGCACCTCACACAAGTCAGTACACCCCTCACACAATATACAGCACCTCACACAAGTAAGTACACCCCTCAAAATTATATACACACCCTCACACAATCAGTACACCCTCACATTATATACAGCACCTCACACAAGTCAGACCCTCACACAATATCAGCACCTCCACATCAGAACCCCTCAAAAATTATACAGATCCACAAAGTCATACACCTCACACAATATACAGCACCTCACACAAGTAAGTACACCCCTCACACAATATACAGCATCACACATTGCAATTACGTCTCAACTAGGCCACTCCTCTATATCCTTCCGGCAATCCCTAGTACCTCGCCTGATTCTCTCCCCACCCTCAGGCCATGTGGTCTCTGGCTTCTATGCACTTCTGCCCTTTTAAAGGGCTAGGGAGGGGCACATGGAAGGGATCAGGAAACATTGGGAGGAAGACGTAGGCCCGCTAACGGATGAGCATTGGGAATCCTGCGTGTCCTCGCCTAAACTTATCTCGTCTAACCACAATGACAGGCTGACTCAACTCTACATCGCTCCTATTACACCACCTCCAGGCTTAATAGGTTTCGACCTGGCTATGCAGATGAGTGCCCGAAATGTCATTGCTCCTCTGGTACCTTTGTGCACCTAATTTGGTCCTGTCCTAGGGTCCTGGGGTTTGGGCTCAGGTGACCAGTTCCTGAATGATGTGAGGGAGCCCTGTTTCCTCCCCACCCCTGCCCATGTGCACATTTGGTCCTGAACCAGATAGCATGGACTCGCGGTCTAAATTTACCTTTGTATCCGAGGTGCTTTACTTTGCTAGAAAAGTTATTGTAAAGAATTGGTTGGCGTCCAGCCCTCCATCATGGACTGAATGGAAGGGACTAGTTAATAGTGCGCTGCCGCATTATTGTTTCGGCGCATGTTTCGGCGCAGAAACTGCATACATAATTTGAGAGATATGGGGCGGGTTTGGCTGAATTCCCTAGCACGGCCAGTACCACAATCCCTTATATACAGAGCCCTCCAAGCCCTTGACACACTCCCGGGTTTTAGACGCTCGTGATAGATAGGAACCTGCTGGCAAACTACTTGGGGACCCCCTAATCCTAGCTAACTAGAATTCTGGCGATGGAAACCCTTTGACGATACTTGCGAGCCAGACATAAGCAATTAAAAAAACTCTGTAATATTAAAATCACATTATCAATGTTAAATTTTGATTAGTTCCTGCAGGTTGCAGTTTTATATTTTCTCATTCTGCTATAATTACTCAGGTACCTTGGTGCTTAAACATTTATGATCGCGCCGGGTTTTGATTACATGAATTGGATTTTGTGCACGATACGTAATTAAAAATCTCTAATGATATATTTCCTCTTCGCTTGATAATATATGTCCCTGCTGAGATTTATGCCTTCTATTATATCTATGTGTACCTGATTCAGTTACTACAAATAGTTTATTGTGAAATTAAAAAAAAAAAAAGCATCGCACACAAGTACACCCCTCACACAATATACAGTACCTCACACAAGTAAGTACACCCCTCACAAATATACAGCATCTCACACAATCAGTACACCCCCACATTATATACATATCTCACACAAGTAAGTACAAACCCCTCACACAAAATACAGCATCCCACAAGTCAGAAAACCCTCACACATATACAGCATCCACAAATCGTACACCCCTCACACAATATACAGCATCTCACACAAGTCAGTACACCCCTCACACAAGTAAGTACACCCCTCACACAATATACAGCATCTCACACAAGTCAGTACAAAACCCCCCACATTAATAACCGCGTCTCACAACAAGTCAGGACACCCCTCACATTATATACAGCATCTCACACAAGTCAGTACACCCCTCACATTATATACAGTACCTCACACAAGTAAGTACACCCCTCACACAATATACAGCATCTCACACAAGTCAGTACACCCCTCACATTATATACAGCATCTCACACAAGTCAGTACACCCCTCACACAATATACAGCATCTCACACAAGTCAGTACACCCCTCACATTATATACAGCATCTCACACAAGTCAGTACACCCCTCACACAATATACAGCATCTCACACAAGTCAGTACACCCCTCACACAATATACAGCATCTCACACAAGTCAGTACACCCCTCACATTATATACAGCGGCTCACACCAGTCAGTACACCCCTCACAAATTTTATACAAGTATCTCACACAAGTAAAACACCCCTCACACAATATACAGCATCGCACACAAGTAAGTAACACCCTCACACAATATACAGTATCTCACACAAGTAAGTACACCCCTCACACAATATACAGCATCGCACACAAGTAAGTACACCCCTCACATTATATACAGGATCTCACAGAAGTCAGGACACCCCTCACATTATATACAGCATCTCACACAAGTCAGTACACCCCTCACACCATATACAGCATCGCACACAAGTAAGTACACCCCTCACACAATATACAGCATCGCACACAAGTAAGTACACCCCTCACATTATATACAGCATTGCACACAAGTAAGTACACCCCTCACATTATATACAGGATCTCACAGAAGTCAGTACACCCCTCACATTATATACAGCATCTCACACAAGTAAGTCATACATGCCAACTCTCCCGTTTTTGGCGGGGGGGTCCCGCTATTTGGGGTCCCCTCCCGCCCTCCCGCGGGAGTTGGCATTCCTCCCGCCCTCACCGGGGGCCTTTAATTACCGCGCGCAAATAGCACTGTGCGCTACTCTGGCGCCGCCGGGCCGCTCCTACAGGCGGGTGAAGCGGCCGCTGCGCCCGCTTCAACCCGCCCGGGAGTCTCGCTGTGTAGGGAGGAGGCAGGAGGGATCGCTCCCTCCTCCCCCTGTATGTCCGGCGCCGGTGTGTGCGCCGCACATACAGATCAACGGCGCAGGGGAAGTGACGCGCGCTGCACGGAGTGACGCGCGGCTGCAGGGGAAGTGACGCCGGCAGCGGAAATGACGCGCGGCTGCTCTCACTTCCCCTGCGCCGCTGAGGAGATCGGCAGAGCTGGCCCCCGCTGCAGGAGCCTGGTAAGGCGAGTGGATTTAATTATTTTATTTTTATTAGCTTTAGGGGCTCTACCTGGCTAACAAGGGGCACTACGTGGCAACAATGGGGCATCACCTGGCAACAAAGGGGGCACTACCTGGGAACAAAGGGGCACTACCTGGCAACAGAGGGGGCATCTACCTGCAACAAAAGGGGGGATCTACCTGGCAAAAAATGGGGCACTACCTGGCAAACAATGGGGGCACACCTGGCAAACAATGGGGGCACTACCTGGCTAACAAGAGGGGCACTAACTGGCAACAATAGGGCACTACCTGGCAACAATGGGGGGACTACCTGCAAAAGGGGCACTACCTGGCTACAATGGGGGGACTACCTGGCAAACAATGGGCACTACCTGGCTAACAGATGGGGCACTATCTGGCAAACAATGGGGGCACTACCTGGCAACAATGGGGGCACTACCTGGCAAACAATGGGGGCACTACCTGCGCAATCAATGGAGGGCATACTGGCTAACAGATGGTGGACACTACCTAGGGCAACAATGGGGGCTTACCTGGCTAACAATGGGGGCACCTACCTCGGACTAACAAAGGGGGGGAATTACCTGGCTACAATTTTGGCTCTACCTGGCTCCAGAGGGTGGGTAATCTACTTGGCTACAAGGGGGCATCTACGGCCTTGTAAGGGGCATTACCTGGTTATGGGGGGCTACCTTACCACCCCACTCCACATGGCTATAAGGGCATTCTACTGGCTTTCTTCCATTGCCTGTTATGGGGGCCCCTGCTAGAGTGGAGTGGGTGTGGCTTTTTTGAAGGGGCGTGGCATACCGACAGATGGGGGTGTCCATGCAATTTTCTGTCCACGGCGCGCTAAGCGAGCCGCCACTAATGTCTTCCGATTTTTTCATTTTCAAAAGTTGGCAACTAAGCCCTTATATACAGTATCTCACAGAAGTCAGTTACACCCTACATATACTACAGTATCTCACAGATGTCAGTACACCCCTCACGATTATTTTACGGTGATCTCACAACTAGTCTGTACAACCCTCATCATTATATACAGGTTCGCTCCACAGAAGTCAGTAATACACCCCGCGTACATTTATACAGTATGTGCCAGAAGTCTGTACACCCCTCATATTATTTACAGTATCTCTCAGACGTCAGGACCACCCCCTCACCATTATATACAGTATGTCCCAGAAGTGTTCAGAGTACACCCCTCACATTATGTACAGTATCTCCAGCAAGTCAGTACATCCCCTCAATTTGATACAGTATCCTCACAGAATACAGAAGTAAGGACCAACCCCTCACATTATAGACAGTATCACACAGAAGTCAGTTACACCCTCACATTATATACAGTATCTCAAGAAGTCAGTAACACAGACCCACATTTATATACCAGTATCTCACTAGATGGTCAATACACCCTTCAACATTATATACAGCATCGTCACAGAAGTCAGTACACCCCCTCTCATTTTATATACAGTATGGTCCAGAAGTCAGGTCACCCTCACATTTTATACAGCAATCTCACAGAAGTCAGTTACCACCCCTCTCATTATATACAGTATAATGTCCAGGGAAAGTCTAGGCGGGGACACCTCCTCACATTATATACACGTATCTCACAGAAGTCAGTACACCCCCTCTATTATTTACAGTATGTCCCAGAAATCAGGACACCCTCAACATTATTATACAGCTTCTAACTGACAGTCAGTACACCCTCATACATTATTTCAGGTAGTTCAACAAGAAGTCGTTCACTTTCCATCACATTATATACATTATCTCACAGAAGTCTAGTGCACCCCATCACATTATAGAAGGTATCTCACTGAAGTCTCAGTAACTACCTCAAATGTTTATACAGTATCTCACTGAAGGCAGTACCACCCTGAATATTATATTAACCTTGTATCTCACAGAAAGTAGTACACCCCTTAATTATATACAGTATGTCCCATGAAGTCAGTACACCCCTCATATTATAGATACAGTAATCTCAACAGACGTCTGGACACCCCTCACATTATATTACAGTATGTCCCAGTGAAGTCAGTACACCCCTCAATTATATACAGTATATCACAGAAGTTAATGGACAAATACCGCTCATCATTGATAGATCTCAGTATCTACTTGAAAGGTCTGTTAGCGACCCTCAACATTACTTATATATACAGTATCTACAAAGAAAGCAGTTACAATCACCCACATATGAATGTACACCACAGTTATATTCAACAGAAGTCGCAGTACAGATATACCCTCTCTCTTCGAATATATAACAGCTAATATCATACAGAAGTCTAGTACACCCCATCACTCACTGTCGCTATAGAGATACAGGTTTCTCAACAGAAGTCAGGACACCCTCCATTATAGGACAGTATTTCGTCAGAGAAGTCACGTACACTACCTCCATCATTTATATATTCGTATCTCACAGCTAGTACGTGCCAGTACACCACCCTCAACATTATTATACAGTATCTCGTACAGAGAAGTGTCACTCGCAGATAGCAACCTGTGTCGCAGACAGTATATACAGATATCACGGAATCACTTCAGTTCAACTACCGTCTCGAATGTATATACTGTATGTCCCAGATGATGTCAGGACACCGCCCCACATTACACTTTTTTATTAACACGTCTCGTCTCTCACTGAGTAGTCAGTTACCTACCCGGCTCTATATTATATAGTCAAGTCATGGTCAGAAGTCAGGACACCCGCCTCACATTATATACATGCTATTCTCACAGGAGTCAAGTACACTCCCCGCTTATCATTAGATAGTTACAGTGATGTCACAGATAAGTCATAGGACACGCACTCACATATTATATATAAAGTCTTTAACTGTCACAAAGAAGTCAGGACATCGCGCGTCTGCTCATTATTTAACTGTTTGTTCAAGAGAATGGTCAGGAACTCCATAGGCCTCACATTATATACCAGTATCTCTACAGAAAGTCAGTACACCCCTCACATTATATACGGTTACTCTCACAAAAAGTCTGTGTACACCCATCAACATTATATACAGTATCTCACAGAAGTCAGTACACCTTACATTTTTACAGTGTATGTCCCAGAAGTCAGTACCCCCTCCATACTTATATACAGTATCTCAAAGACGTCAGGACACACCCTCAACTTATATACAGTATGTACAGAAGTCAGTACACACCCTACATTATGTCTATCTCGCAGGAAGTCGATGTACACATTACACATTATATACAGTATCTCACTGAACCAGTCAGGAGACGAACGCCCTCACATTATAGACGTGTATCTCACAGAAGTACAGTACACCCCTAAACATTTATTATAGAATCAGATCATCTCACAGAATGTCAGTAACCCCCACATTATATACAGTATCTCACAGAAGTCAGTACACCCATCACATTATATACAGCATGTCCCAGAAGTCAAGTACACCCTTACTCAAAATGAGTATACTCATGTAGTCCCCTGTATAGGTCATGGAGACACCACTGATCCTCACAATTTATATTTACAGTATCTCACAGATGTCGCTAGTAATCGCAAACCCCATGTCTCAATTTTATTACAGTATGGGTCTCCGCAAGAAGTCAGGACACCCCTCTCTCACTTATAAGATACAGATCTAACAGAAGTCGAGTTTACACCCGTTTTTAATTATATTAAATGGTATAGGTGAAACCAGACAGGTCTAGGGACACACCATAACATTATTAGATACAGATCATCTCACAGATAGTCTCAGTACAACCCCTCCTCTCTTATATACAGTATGTACCCAAGAAGGTCAGGACACCCCTCAAACATTTTATACAGTATCTACAGAGTCAGTACATCCCATCACAATATTATAGGTATCTCAGATAAAGTAAAGTTCACCCTATCACATTATTTACAGTATATTCACAGATAGTCCAGTACACGCCTTACATTATATACCAGTATGTCCCAGAAGTCAGTACACCTATCTCCTATTATATACAGTATTCTCACAGACGTAAGGACACCCCTCACATTTATAATCAGTATGTGTCCCAGAAGTCAGTACACCCTCACATTATGTACAGTATCTCACTGAAGTCTTGTATACCCCTCACATTATCATACAGTATGGTCCGACGTCAGGGAACACCCTCACATTTATATACAGCATCTCACAGATAGTCAGTACACACCTCTACATTATATACAGTAGTCCAGAAGTCAGGACACCCTCACTTGTATATTTACTAGTATATCAAGGAAGTCAGTTACACCCCTCTCTTTATATACAGTTGTCCCAGAAACAGGGACACCCCTAACATTTACTATAAAGCATCTCACAGAAGTCAGGACAACCCTCAATTTATATACAGTATCTCCAGAAGTCAGTGCACCCCTAACATTATATACTGTATCTCTCAGAAGTCAGTACACAATCAACATTAGATACAGTATCTCACAAGAAGGTCAGTAACCACCTCACATTATATAAAGTATCTCACAGAAGTCAGTACACACCCTTAACATTATATACAGTATGATCCCAGAAGTCAGTTCATCCCTCATATTTATACAGATCTCACAGACGTCAGGACACCCCTCCACATTATATACAGTATTGTCCCTGAAGTCAGTACACCCCTCACATTATGTACAGTATTCACAGAAGTCAGTATCACCCCTAACATTATATACGTATCTCACAGAAGTCAGGACACTCCTCACATTAATAGACAGTATCTCACAGAAGTCAGTTACAACCCCTAACATTATATACGTTATCTCACAGAAGTCTGTAAACCCCTCCACAATATATACAGTATCTCAAGAAGTAGGTAACACCTTAACATTATATACAGCATCTCACAGAAGTTCAGTTAAACCCTCTCATTATATACAGTATGTTCCCAGAAGTCAGGGACACCCTCACTTATATACAGTATCTCACAGAAGTCAGTACACCCCTCTCATTATATTACGAGTATGGTCCAGAAGCGTCAGGACACCCCTCACCTTATATACTGCATCTCACAGAAGTAAGTACAACTCTCTCATTATATACCAGTATGTCCCAGAAAGTCATGACCCCTGCAGAGCTGAATGCACTATCAGCCAACCTATGACCAACCCCTTCCACACTCCCCCCGCCAGTCCATACCTTACTCACCACATTCCTGCTGTGACCAATTGAAATAACACACTCAATACTGATTGGATTTAAATGCCACAGCAGCCGTTTTATTTAACAAAATACAACATAAATAAAATTGTCAATACAAAATATAACTCCCATATATATATATATATGTAGTATACTGTAACCACCATCTTCAACCCAAATGCCACTATAGATAATACATATGTAGATCATATATATTGAACCAGACACTATAAATAAATATATATATCTCCTCTCCTCATAATAACAGTTTAAGTAGTTTAATACCACAACCAGGATGGGGCAGAGGTCCTTGGAATAAACGCAACCAACCAACGACCTGGGCGACCAATCCCGAAAGGGAACCAAACCACCATTTTACCCCATCCAGTACTCACTGGCTCGGGGGTCCTAAAGCCATACAAGATGGCTCACCCATTTTGCTCTGCAGGGATTCCAGCCTGCAAGAGCCCACCACCTTCGCCAGGTCGATTCACCATTTTCCAAATCCTGAGGGAATCATACCCCGAATGACTCCCTCACCGTATCTCCTCGTCCAATTCCAAGAACCCCCGCCGCCACCACGAGCATGCCATGAACCCTCATGCATGCGAGGCCCCCACCAGGCCCAAAGCTCTCTCGATGCCCTCCTGAAGGCCCAGAGCCCAAAGATCCAAACCAACCGCCGTCAGATGTACCCCATCTGAACGCCAAAAATTGTCCCTGCCGGACTCCAACTCCATGTGCCTGACAATCACTCCTCCATTCCTAGCCACAAAATTCGCCACCGACCTGTTTAATTTAACCCTTGCCTTATTTAGCCTCTCAACCGAGTGAGCACCCCTCCAATGATGCCGAAACACAATGTCTGACCAAACGATAATCATACCCGGGAATGATCTCCATAATCGCAACAAGTCATACTTGATGCTCTTAACCAGCTCCCTAGAGGTTAAAGACCCCAAATCATTCCCCCTACTGAGCACCAAAATATCAGGTGGCCTATCCAGGGCTGCAAATCGCGTCACCTCCGGGACCACACCTAACCACCGCATCCCACGACGACCCAGCCAGCGTACCAACGCGACCCTTCGTGAGAATCCCAATTGACGGCCGTCCGGCCGCATATCTGCTCGCTCAGCACCCCAGTGAACATACGAATGGCCAAGGATCCACACCAGGAACGGAGGACGAACTGGATAACAAAAGAAAAAGAAGATAACATCGACATAATGGCACTGAACCCCTTATCAACCCACCATCCATCCTCTCTCATTCAAGCCGCCAGATGTGGCCGTATATAGAGCCGAAACCTGTCCGACTCCCATCTGCCGATCCTCCGAACCACTTCCTCACTAAGGCCCCAACCCGCGGCCTCGGTAGCCGCACCAATCCGGAATGAATGCGGTGCAAAATCAGCAGGGTCAAGCCCGATCACCTCCAAGCACCGCCTGAACACTGCTGTAAATTGAAAACGGGACAAAAACGACCCATCTGCATGCCGCAGAAGAGGACCTCTCTCCGCCCTCCGCCCGATCAAAAATTCACGCCAACACCGCACCGGACACATCGCAGCACCCGGAACTGCCCGCAGTGTCACCCGGCACCCCCTGCCAGCCTGATCTGTCTTAGACCGACGCAGCCAAAACATAATCGCATCACCGAGATCGGACACATCCTCCTGTTGAAGGCCCCCCCTTTTAACCGACTAGGGGACACCAACTCCCCTATCCGCAATGCCCCAAAGAATGCCAATGAAAACGCTAGACGGAAAAGCACAACCTCGTAGCCAGAGCTGGCGACTTCTCCCAACACCCTGCCCAGACGCTCCAGCAAAGCAAACACCACTGGTCGTCGCGAATCCCTGGCCCTTTGACCACGCCTATAACCCCGAAGGGCCCGGACCACCACAAACTCCTTGGTCAAATCCCGTAACCGTCGCATTCTGAAACCAAAAGCCAACCCCGACATAAATCTGGAGAGTCTCGGCGCCGACCATCCGATGACCCGAACATGCCCCAACCAACACAACAGAGCCCCGATGTGGTCCTCTTCCGATACCACATCTCCCAGAGCACTGATCCAGTCTGACCACTGCCCCCAAGCCGCCTCATAAGCCGCCCAAGTACCGCTCGACAAAGACGCCCGTATCAGCTGCTCCGCGTCTCGAAGGCCACGGTCCATAGGTGACTGGGGCACTCCTCCCCGCGTTCCGCCGCCGACGGAGCCAAGGTCCGGAACCGTTCCCACTGCAACCGAGAAAGAGAGTCAGCGACTACATTCTGGACCCCCGGAACATGCTCCGCCCTCACCCATGAATTAAGCTCCAGGCACCTCAAAACCAACAAGCGCAAAAGACGTACTACCGGTGGCGAAGAGGCCGTCAAGTTGTTAATTGCCAGAACCACTCCCAAGTTATCACAGAAAAAACGGACCTTTCGATCCCGGAAAATGTCGCCCCACAGTTCAACGGCCACCACGATAGGAAACAATTCCAGGAACGCCAAATTCCTAATAACTGGGAGCGTACGCCATGCCTCTGGCCACGGGGCTGCACACCACCTCACCCCACAAATGGCACCAAAACCCGTGCTACCCGCTGCATCCGTGAAGATGTCGATCTCCTGATTAGACAATTCCCCCTGCAGAATAATCGACCGCCCATTATATGCATCCAAAAAACTGGCCCAAACCCTCAGATCATCCCTGTGTTCGCCCGTCAGACGCACAAAATGATGAGGCTTCATCACGCCCGAAGTCGCGCTGGCCAATCGACGGCAAAACACCCGCCCCATGGGCATGATTCTGCACGCGAAGTTGAGTTTCCCAAGTAACGACTGCAAGTCTCTGAGAGGAATCTTGCGCAATCCGACAGCTCGACAGACCTCCCGCCGTAAGTCGTCCAACTTATTGGGTGGTAACCTGCACTCCATCCTGACAGAGTCAATGCAAATACCCAAAAAATTTAGGCACGTGCTCGGACCCTCAGTCTTATCCGGTGCCAGCGGGACACCGAACCGCTCCGTCACCCAACTCAATGATGCGAGCAAAGACCCACACACTGGAGACCCCGCTGGACCCACACAGAAAAAATCATCCAGATAATGAATGATGAAACTCAACCCCGACACCTCCCGAACCACCCATTCCAAAAACGTGCTAAAAGCCTCAAAATAGGCGCACGATAGTGAACATCCCATTGGCAAGCAACGATCCACGAAAAACTTCCCCTCCCAAAAACACCCCAACAATTTCAAACTATCCTCGTGGACTGGCAACAGTCGAAATGCTGACTCAATGTCCGCCTTAGCCATTAAAGCGGCGCGCCCGTTCCGCCGAACTAACGACACCGCCTCATCGAAGGAGGTGTAAACCACCGAACACAGCTCCGGTGATATCCCATCATTAACCGATTGGCCCTTCGGAAAGGACAAATGGTGAATGAGCCGAAATTTTCCCGGCTCCTTCTTCGGGACCACCCCCAACGGCGAGACCACCAGGTCAGGGAAAGGCAGAACGTCAAATGGACCTGCCATCCTCCCCAACGCCACTTCCTTAGCCAATTTCTCCGCCACCACCGTCGGGTGTTCGTGGGCCGACCTTAAGTTCTTAACCGAAAAAGGGACCGAGTGACCCGGAGGCGGAATTACGAACCCCTGCCCAAACCCGGCGGCCAACAGTTCCGCTGTAGCCCTATCCGGAAAGCGGGCTAGAAAAGGTTCCATCGCGCCCAGTTTCACCGGTGTCGCCCCCTTGACCACCCGCACCTGCCCCTTTGCTCCGACCCTTCTTGAAACAGCGGGTAACCGGGTGAGATGGTGCTGCGCAGAAAGAGCAGACATGTTTGAACCGACAGCCGGACCCAAACTTGCACTGACCTCCATTAAATAGCCAGCAAACCCCTCCCCCTTTTGAACCTCCGGGCTGCGAGGATGCTCCGCTAACTCCCGCATTACCCCCCTGGCCGGTCGACCCGGCCCCCCCAAGAAAGGGCTGCCCGAACTTCATCGGGGCCATAACTTTTAGCCAGAGACCAATGTCTTTCTGGTCCCACCTAATGGAAGGTCGAATTGCTTTCCTCTGACGAAACTGCTCGTCGTATCGCAGCCACGCCTGCCCCCCATACGCCCGATGCGCCTCCCCAATCGCATCCATATAGCAAAAGAGGCCCGAACAATTCTCGGGCGCCTTCTCACCGACGACACTCGCCAGTATCGCAAACGCCTGCAGCCAATTAGCAAAAGTCTGCGGAATGAGTCGCCACCGGCGCTTCTCCTCCTCCTCCTTCTTACTTTCATCTTTTTTACCCTTGTCCAGATTAAACTTTACCAAGGGCAGCAGGGAGAAGATCTCTACATACTCGTCCTTCCAGATCTTCTCCCTCACCTCTTGCTTCAGGTGCGCCCCGAGCGGACCTTCAAAGCAGACATATACCTCCCCCTTTGCCCTGTCATCCAACCTGACACTCTCCTGCGGGATTTTTTCCGTCTGCACTGACACCGTCACACCCCCAACCTGCTCCAAGGGAGGACCCCTGGGCAGCAACCCTTCGTCCCTAAGTACTACGGGAGGGGGCACTGGCGGCGATGGCGCCACCCAAGCATCCACTGGTGACCCTCCCCCGACCCCCCTCTCCCGAACCTCAAACCTCGCCAAGAAATCCCGCAGAACCGCCGCTAGACCCCCAGTCTCTACGGGTGACCCCCCCCCGCTTTCATGCGCCCGGCCCCCCGAGCTAAGTACCGGTAACCCGCTACCACTCACGCCCCCTTGCGACTGCAAAATAGGTGGAAACGTACATGACAGAGACATATACTCACCGGGCTGCGTGGGGGCTGTGGACCCACCAGCCGCTATACCGGAATCCTGGACGTCATCACGCAGAAACGCACCGTCGTCACTCGCCGCCCGGCGACCCGGGTCAAGGCCATCAGCACCCAATAAGGGGAGGCCGACCGGCGCAGGTCGCGGGGATGGGGCCGGCACCTGCCAGGCCCGAACCGGGGAACACGAATCTTCTTCCGCCACGCCGGGGCCGACCGACCGTCGCCCGTCATTCCGGGCGCTGCTCCCTGTCGACACAGGGGAAATCTCCACCCGCCGTCCTCTTTCACGCTGCCGGGTGGCCCTCCCGACCGGAACATCGCCAGGCAGGGCCACCGTTACCACCGACCGGAGAGAAGAAGAGGGAGCAGCGGCAGATCGAGCCCCGGACTGAGGCCCAGACCCACCGCTCTCCGCAGAGCCCGCCGGCCGACTAGGATGCCTCCCAGACCGAGCAGGACGACCCCCAGATTGGAGCCTGCCCGCCCGGCCTGAAGGGTCCCCAGAGGGGCTCCGCTGGCGACGGCGAGCCCTGGGGGTATAATCCGGGCTCAACCTCTGCGGGGGTCGAGCCCGGCGCCTGCGACCAACGCCGCTACCCCCTTGCGGTGCAGGCGTCCCTGCCCCGGTGCAACCGCCCAGCCTGCCCCCAGGGAGAGCGGCCGGATCGTCGGCTATACTGCTGGCCCCGAAGCCCGCTGCAGCCACAGCCGGATCCCCGGCTCCACTAACCCCCGAGGCACCTACACGTGCCGCAGCCGGATCAACAGACCTCCCAAGCAGGCCCCGCACCGCCTCCTCTAACCACGCGGCTCCCTGCGATGCCGCCATGCGCCGCAGCAGAGACAACTGTTCTTCTGCCATGTGAGCCGGAGCGCGCCGTGCGGACGTCCTATACTGCTGATTTCGCGCCGACGACTGGCTAACGGCCGGAAGGGGAGGTAACTAAAATGTCCTTCTCATAGCTCCGCCCACCCCTCCGGCCGCACGTCCGCAGCGGCTTAGCCGCGCCCAGCACACCGGGTCATGGCGCGCCTCCCCTAGGGGGCGTGGCCTGGTCCGGCGCGCTGCTGGACACCCCTCACATTATATACAGTATCTCACAGAAGTCAGTACACCCCTCACATTATATACAGTATGTCCCAGAAGTCAGTACACCCCTCACATTATATACAGTATCTCACAGAAGTCAGTACACCCCTCACATTATATACAGTCAGTACACCCCTCATATTATAGACAGTATCTCACAGAAGTCAGTACACCCCTCACATTATATACAGTATCTCACAGAAGTCAGTACACCCCCCACATTATATACAGTATCTCACAGAAGTCAGTACACCCCTCACATTATATACAGTATCTCACAGAAGTCAGTACACCCCTCTCATTATATACAGTATGTCCCAGAAGTCAGGACACCCCTCACATTATATACAGCATCTCACAGAAGTCAGTACACCCCTCACATTATATACAGTATCTCACAGAAGTCAGTACACCCCTCACATTATATACAGTATCTCACAGAAGTCAGTACACCCCTCACATTATATACAGTATCTCACAGAAGTCAGTACACCCCCCACATTATATACAGTATCTCACAGAAGTCAGTACACCCCTCACATTATATACAGTATGTCCCAGAAGTCAGTACACCCCTCACATTATATACAGTATCTCACAGAAGTCAGGACACCCCTCACATTATATACAGTATGTCCCAGAAGTCAGTACACCCCTCACATTATATACAGTATCTCACAGAAGTCAGTACACCCCTCACATTATATACAGTATCTCACAGAAGTCAGTACACCCTTCACATTATATACAGTATCTCACAGAAGTCAGTACACCCCTCTCATTATATACAGTATGTCCCAGAAGTCAGGACACCCCTCACATTATATACAGTATCTCACAGAAGTCAGTACACCCCTCACATTATATACAGTATGTCCCAGAAGTCAGTACACCCCTCACATTATATACAGCATCTCACAGAAGTCAGTACACCCCTCACATTATATACAGCATCTCACAGAAGTCAGTACACCCCTCACATTATATACAGTATCTCACAGAAGTCAGTACACCCCTCACATTATATACAGTATCTCACAGAAGTCAGTACACCCCTCTCATTATATACAGTATGTCCCAGAAGTCAGGACACCCCTCACATTATATACAGTATCTCACAGAAGTCAGTACACCCCTCACATTATATACAGTATGTCCCAGAAGTCAGGACACCCCTCACATTATATACAGTATGTCCCAGAAGTCAGTACACCCCTCACATTATATACAGAATCTCACAGAAGTCAGTACACCCCTCACATTATATACAGTATCTCACAGAAGTCAGTACACCCCTCACATTATATACAGTATCTCACAGAAGTCAGTACACCCCTCACATTATATACAGTATCTCACAGAAGTCAGTGCACCCCTCACATTATATACAGTATCTCACAGAAGTCAGTACACCCCTCACATTATATACAGTATCTCACAGAAGTCAGTACACCCCTCACATTATATACAGTATCTCACAGAAGTCAGTGCACCCCTCACATTATATACAGTATCTCACAGAAGTCAGTACACCCCTCACATTATATACAGTATCTCACAGAAGTCAGTACACCCCTCACATTATATACAGTATCTCACAGAAGTCAGTACACCCCTCACATTATATACAGTATCTCACAGAAGTCAGTACACCCCTCACATTATAGAACGGTAATTGACTGCACACAAAGATTTTCAAATGATGCAAAATGATTTATTTATTCATAAATCCTTAGGATCTGAAATGTACAGACTCCAGTAATATCAAACAAGGATAGGTGACTTGACTTGGTCGACGTTTCGGTCTGCAAAGACCTTTATCAAGCAGTCACTATGGATAAAGCATATAAAATTGCATAAGTACCTATCACATTATAATATAAAGTACACAATCAACATATCAAAGGAACCTAATCGTAACTAACATAACCAGAATCTATCATAAATCTGATAAATAGATGGAAATGGCCACTAATATATACAAAGAGTTATATATATAAAATCTACACTATTTACATATATACACAAAAGTATGTAAATAATCAAATACTGTCCCATGACCTAGGGAGAAAACCACACAGAAAAACAAAACAAATACAAAGAAAATGAGGCAAAACAAACCGCCAAATAAATGATGGATAGCCAATGTTATGCATGGTCCACAGTAGTGAACATTAAGAAATGGGGATACAAGCCTGTAAAACCCATAATGGTAAGATAAAGTAAGCTGCCTATTATGCCCTAAATGCGTTCTTACCTAGTGGAATGAAGAGAAAGGAGTAGCATCATTTGAAAATCTTTGTGTGCAGTCAATTACCGTTCTATGAATCTGGAGGACTTGTGCCTACCTTGACTTGCACCATTGTCAACTATTCCGTTTGGTGTGCCTTCCCTACCTTCTTTAATATCGCTCTGTTTTGAGGGTTGGCACCCACGAATATCAATGTCTGCGGACACTTTCACGTACAATGAGGAACAAGCTAGCAACATTATAGCTCGAGTAACGAAATCTAATGAATTCCTTCAAGTTCCTGCAAAAGATCTTCATATCATGGAATGGGAAAGAGTGTCCAAGCGTCTCATAGGTCATGAATTGCATCGTACGACACTAGCTGAATACTACAAAACGAACAAGATCCCGAGAGGTCTACGGTCCCATTTACAACCGACCCTGTTCCGAGACAATGAAAATTTCTGTAAGAAATTTGAAAACATTTTAAACAAATGTTCATTCGACCTGATTCTCCTCACTATTGAATTCCTACAGGAGTCCATTGCTATGACTGAGAAAGAAGTACAGACCATTGAACAACAGTTAACTGCCACCCTCACGAGTGAGGAGTTTGCCGCACTCAAATCTAAAACGGACAAAATTTTGGATGAACACCGTAAATTACTGGAGAATCGCAAACGATCTAAGTTCATGAGAGACACTGACGATTACATTAACAAGAGAGTCATCATGTGCAAAGGAAAAACACCTACCTGCTCTAAACCTATCGAGAATTCTCACGCTCCCGGCTCGAGAGTGACAGAGGTTTTCAGCCAGGAATGAGGTTTTTTAGAAGACCCAAAGAAAACCACTATACCGAGAAGAGACCTGTTCGGAGGGCAAGCAGGAAACCTCACAACACATCACCAATGATTGTGACTCGCTCTCAGGTGAGATGGTGATTTAAAATAAAGTAAACAATGTTGATAACAAGTCTAGTGTTTAGATATTTTCCTCACGGTACTATCTCCAATGGAACACTCAGTGTTACAAAAGGGTCTTTCCATTTGGCCCGACTCCCAGTTTTGACACATTAGGCTTCACAGGAACTTCAATTATTCTATAGGTCCCTTAGGTATGAAGGCACATTATGCCGATTTCCGAGAGGGATCAGAATACAACCAACCTCAATCCTATGTCCATACAGGAACCTGGCCTTAAGAGCACTTAGTCAGTATCGTCCCCCCAGGACCTATCATCCTGATTGAAACCTATGTCAACATTGTTACAGAGGGAAAGTGGGATCAGTTTATTAAACAATACTAAAAATTACAAGTCGCACAAAAAGAATTGTCAGTGGAGGATATCAGGTCTATTGAACATGGTTGAAAAAATATTCCGTATCATAATTAAACCGCGGATAAGGGCGCGCGGTCGTGGTCATGAATACATCAGATTATCACACTGAAGTGATGAGACCAACTCTCAGACACCACGACCTAACGCACCCTTACCATCATGATCCAGTCTTTCGGATCAAAAATAGGATTCAGGAAGTCCTGATCAATATTTTACTACAGGGAGTGATCGATAGGCCTACCCACCAGTTACTTAACAAACAGAACATCCCTGTTCACCCCTGTGTTCTACATACTCCCTAAGATCCTAAGAGTCCTAGTGGAAAACCCGGGTAGAACCCATTGTGGCCCTCAACAGATTCTATCTCCTTCTCAAATATCCACAGTATCTGGAAAAAATCTTTGACATCCACTTACACAACCGCACCCAATTCACCTTCGTGACACTGGGCATTTTTTATCCATTTGTGAGTTCTTATGACAACAACCTTAGGGATTATAATACTTAGTCCACCTTTGATGTAGTAATACTATACACATCCATTGAACATCAGAAGGGTCTAGAGGCTGCACAATCTTATTGGAAAAAAATCTGGTATGACATCAACCATTGTCTTGCTGTATTGGAACCTATTAATCTCATATTGGAGGAGAGCTATCTTCGCTTTAATGGGGAGGTACAATTTTTGTAACTCACATAAGAGGGTACTGCCATGGGGTCCTAACATGGCCCCCCCCAACGCGAACTCCTATATTCCTATTTTAATATTCACATATACCGAATGTGTCTTTTCCAACAGCAAGTTACACTCATGACAACGTTATAAGTGAATTGACATCTTTTGTATATGGAATGGGACGAGACTGCATCATTAAAAGTTTTCACACAAATGGTGAACTCTATTATACCAGAGCTACAATTCACCGTGCAATACTATACCCTCAAATACCCGTTTCTGATGTACTGATAATCCAAAAAACTCTGACCAGTTCCTCGTACAGATTTATATACTAAACCTACGGATAAAATTAGTTTGCTACACTACAGCATTGCCACCACCACCCATGTCAAAAAGGCTCTACCCAAATCTCAACTATGAGGGTGGAAAGGATAGGTCCTTATCCAGATAAGAAGACAACACAGATTACAGTCCATGTGTAATAAATTCCGCCAGAGGAGGTATCACGAAGAACTTGTCATATAACGTCAATGGAGTCTAAAACCAAGGAAGTTTAGGTCCAACAGACTCCCGCTTTCGTAACACGTACCACCCAGAAAAGTTAGGTGACCACAATATCATCAGTAAACACTGGCGTATCATAACGTTCCTAATTCCCCCCCCCAATATTGAATGTCTTTCAAAAATCCAGTGCTCATCATTTTCTAAAAGACCATAGAAACATCATTTATCAACTCGATAATGAGCGAATGTGGGTACTCTTAAAAGGAGATTAACTCAAACATTCCTTTTGTCCACAAAGACGCCGTCGCACATTCCATGCTTACACTGTTGCCATTGCTACCAGTGTAATCAAGGGAATTATTCACACAGCCAAACCCCACTCTCTGGCAAAAAGTAGAGCTACAGTGGATACTTCACAAGTGATAGCACAGCTTTGTTATCTATGCTTGAACTGCCCGTAGTGGGTTTCTCTAATTGGGAAACACCCAACGTTTGAAGGACAGACTTTCTAACACAAGTCCTCAATACGGAGCCCAAAAACAATGGCTCCCCTGTACCGATATTTTTGCACAGGCGATGTCATAATGTGTCACAACTTTAGGTTTTCCAAATTTTGGAAACAGGTCAGGTAGACTCGAAGGGTGGAACCATATCCGCCATCTTAAACAAAGAGAATCATTTTTGGATACACAGTTGTGATACACTACAACCTAATGGACTTAACAGGGAGTGTGACTTCACTTTCATGTAACACATAGTGGCTAGTGATATCTTGTTCTAACTATTCTTTCTTTTTTTCTCCACAGCAACAGTAACACAGCCATAAAGTCAGGGTGAGACGACCTGGACCCTCTTTCCCCTTTCTTTCCCATCCCCTTCCCTTCCCTCTGTTTTTTTCCCCTTCCCCTTACTCCCCTTCACCTGTGGTTTTTATCCTTTATTTTTCCTTTTTTCTGCCCTCTATTTATTATTTTTTTTTTCTATTTTCCTTAAGTTCATTTTTATTTTTTCCTTATTTATATTATATTCCCTCTTTGTATTTTTATCCCTAATTTTACTTTATTATTTTTCCATACTTTCCCTACTATATTATCACCGCGTTTCTTTGTATCTGCTCCCTTTGGCGCTTATCCATACCACGCAGTGCGCTAACATTAGCGCTTCTTTATCCAGAACTGTGATTCGTTTTCTCCTTCACAGCACACATCGCTGCGGCCAACTGCCATGCGCGATACGGCCTGAGAACTACATTTCCCATCTATACCGGTTACCGGATGAGATGAGACGTCGTCATTGTGAGCGACTTCCGGTTTTATGCCCAACCGGCGCCCGGCTATTTAAAACAAGCGCCGTACACTACACATCAGCTCTGGCTCCATTGGTCACATGGGCTACGGCCCCGATGCTACCCTTTCTCTCACTCCACTAGGTAAGAACAGCAATTTAGGGCATAATAGGCAGCTTACTTTATCTACTACCAGTTAATGGTATAACAGCATTGTATCCCCATTTCTTAATGTCACTACAGTGGACCATTCATAACATGTGGCTACCATCATTTATTTGGCGGTTTGTTTTGCTCATTTTCTTTGTATTTGTTTTGTTTTTCTGTGTGGTTTTCTCCCTAGGACATGGGACAGTATTTGATTAATTTACATACTTTTGTGTATAATGTAAATAGTGTAGATTTTATATATATAACTCTTTGTATATATTAGTGGCCATTCCATCTATTTATCAGATTTAATGATAGATTCTGGGTTATGTTAGTTACATTAGGTTCCTTTGATATGTTGAATGTGTACTTAATATATAATGTGAATAGTACTTATGCAATTTTATATGCTTGTCATTCATAGTGACTGCTTGATAAAGTGACTTTGCAGACCGAAACGACGACCAAGTCAAGACCACCTATCCTAGTTTGATATTTACTGGAGTCTGTACAATTTCAGATTCTAAGGATTCTATGAAAAACTAAATCATTGCATCATTTGAAAAATCTTTGTGTGCAGTCAATACCGTTCTTATGAATCTGGATGACTTGTGCCTACCTTGACTTGCACCATTGTCAACTATTCCGTTTGGTGTGCCTTCCCTACCTTCTTTAATACCCCTCACATTATATACAGTATGTCCCAGAAGTCAGTACACCCCTCATATTATATACAGTATCTCACAGAGCGTCAGGTGACAACCTCACATTATATAACATATGTCCCAGAAGTCAGTAACACCCCCTCATATTAAAATACAGGTATCTCACAGAAGTCATTACAAGCCCCCTCACATATATACAGGTCATACATCCCCTCATATTATAGACAGTATCACACCAGAAGTCAGTACACAAAATCCCCTCACAATATATACAGTATCTCACAAAAGTCAGACCCCCCCCACATTATATTACAGTATCTCACAGAAGTCAGTAACAACCCTTCACATTATATACAGCATCACACAGAAATTCAATACACCCCTCACATTATATTACAGTAATGTTCCCAGAGTCAGGACGACCCTCACATTATATACAGCATCTCACATAAGTCAGTGCAAACCCCTCACATTATATACTGTATCTCACAGAATTCTGTGCAACCCCTCACATATCTACAGTAATCTCACAGAAGTCAGGTACACCCTCTCATTATATACAGTATATCAACAGAAGTCAGTACACCCCTCACATTATATTCAGTATGTCCCAGAAGTCAGTGCACCCCTCAAAATTATATACAGTATGCTCACAGACGTCAGGACACCCCCTCCACATTATATACAGGTATGACCCCCAAAGTCAGTACGACCCCTCACATTATAATTAACATATCTCACAACAGTCAGTACACCCCCACATTATTATTACCAGTATCTCACAGAAGATCAGCTACACCCTTCACATTATATCTACAGTATCTCACAGAAGTCATTACAACCCCTCACATTTAAGTACAGTATCTCACAGAAAGTCAGGTACACCCCCCTCCATTATTATTACAGAACGCTCACAGAATCAGTGCACCCCTCTCAATATATACAGTATGTCCCAAAGTCAGTGACAACCCCTCACATATATACAGCATCTCAACAGAAGTCAGTACACCCCGTCTCATTCATATACAGTATGTTCCAGAAGTCAGAACATACACCCCTCCACATTAAATACAGTATCACACAGAAGTCCATAACAACCCCCCACTCATAAAACATTATCTCACAGAATTCATGACAACCCCTCACATTATATACAAGCATCTCACAGAAGGTCAAACACCCCTCACATTAAAAACAGTATGCCCAGAAGTCAGTACACAAACCCCTCACATTATAACAGTACTCACAGAAGTCATGACACCCCTCCCCTTATATACAGTATGTCCTAGAAGTCAGTACACCCTCCTCATTATATACAGTATGTACCCCAGAAGTCAGGACATAAACGACCCCCACATTATATACAGCACTCACATAAGTCAGTACACACCATCTTTAAAATACAGTAATCCACAACAGAAGTCAGTAACACTCCTCACATTATATACAGTATCTCACGATAATTCAGTGCACACCTCACATTTTATACAGTATCTCACAGAAGTCAGTACAACCGCCCCACATTATATACATATGTCCACAGAAGTCAGTACACCCCTCACAATACAATACAGTATCTCACAGAAGTCAGGACATACCCACCTCACATTATATACAGTATGTCCCAGAATCAGTACACCCCTCTCCAATTATATACAGTATGTCCCAGAAGTCAGTACAAAACCCCTCTCATTATATACCAGTATGTCCAGAAGTCATAGAACACCCCTCAATTATATACAGGCATCTCACAGAAGTTCATACAACACCTCACATATAAGCAGTATCTCACAAGAAGTCAGGTGCACCACCTCACATTATTATACTGTAACACACAGAAAGTCAGTGCACCCCCTCGCATTATATACAGTAGCTCACAGAATCAGTACACCCCCTCACATTAAATACATTATCTCCAGAAGTCATACACCCCTCACATACTATATACCATATCTCACAGAAGTTCAGTACACCCCATCACATTATATACAGGATCTCCCAGAAGTCAGTACACACATACAACCCCACACATTATATACAGATATCTCCAGAAATCAGTACACCCTCCCATTATATACACCCTCTCCCTGAAGTCAGTACACCCCTTACATTATATACAGTATTTCCCAAAAGTGTCAGTACACCCTCATATTATATACAGCATCTCACAGAAGTCATTACACCCCCACACGCATTATATACAGTATCTCACATAGTCAGTACAACCCTTCACATAATATGACAGCACTCACAGAAGTCAGTATCACCCCTCATAATTATATACAGTATCTCACAGAAGTCAGTACACCCTTACAATATACTACATATGTCCCAGAAGTCATACACCCCCCTCATATTATATACAGTATCTCACAGTTACGTCATACACCCCCCTCACATTATATACAGTATCTCCATAAGTCCAACACCCCTCTCATTATATACCGTATCTCACAGAAGTCAGTTCAACAACCCCCCAACATTGTATACAGTATCTCCAGAAGTCAGTACACCCCTCACATTATATACAGTATCTCACAGAAGTCAGTACACCCCTCTCATTATATACAGCATCTCACAGAAGTCAGGACACCCCTCACAATATATAACAGCATCTTCACAGAGTCAGTACAAACCCCTCCAACATTATATACAGTATGTCCCAGAATACAGTAAACACCCCTCACATTATATACAGTAACTCACAGTAAGTCAGTACACACACCCATCACATTATATACAGTATCTCACAGAAGACAGTAACAAACCCGTCACATATATACAGTATCTCAAGAGTCAGTACACCCTCACATTATACACATTATGTCCCCCAGAAGTCAGGACAACCCCATCACCATTATATACAGTATCATCACAGAAGTCAGACACCCTCACATTATATACAGTATCTCACAGAAGTCAGTACACCCTCACAGATATATACAGTAGTCCCAGAAGTAAAGAGTACAACAACCCTCACATTATATACAGTATCTCACAGAAGTCATAAAACCCCTCACATTAGAGTACAGTAGCTCACAGTAAGTCCATACAAACAACAACTAACAACGACCCAATCAACATTATGTACATAGCTCACAAAGGTGAGTAACACCCCCCCACATTATATATATATATCAGTATCTTACAAAAGTCAGTACACCCCTCACATTATATACAGTAAGCTCACAAAGTCAGTACACCCCTCACATTATATAGAGCTACTCAGCAGAAGTCAGTACACCCCTCACATTATGTAGAGTATCTCACAGAAATCAGTGCACCCCTCACATTAGTATAACCAGTATCCTCACAAAAGGACAACACCCCTCACATTGATATACTAGTATCTCACAGAATCAGGACACCCCACACATTACATACAGTAATCTCATTGACGTAAGTACAACCACCCTCACATTATATAAAGTATCTCACAGAAGTCAGTACACCCCCCTCATATTATGATACAGAATCTCACAGACTCAGTACAACCGCTCACAATATATACAGTAACCACAGAAGTTCATACACCCCTCACATTATATACAGAATACCCTCACAGAAGTCAGGACACCCCCAAAAAAACATATATATCAGTATCCTCAAAAATAAGTACACCCCTACATTGTATTAGTATCTCACAGAAAGTCAGTACATTACACCCTCCCAAATATAAACATTATCTCACAGAAGTCAGTACAACAATACCCCTCACATTATATACAGAATCTCACAGAAGTACAGGACAAAAAGCCCCTCACATTATAAACATAGCTACTCATAGAAGTAAGTACAAAACCCCCACATTGATTAAAGTTATCTCACAGAAGTCAAGTACACCTCCCCACATTATATGACGGTATTACACAAAAGTTGAGTACACCCTTCACTACTACGGTATCTCACAAAGTGAGTACAAACCCTCACATTATATTACGGTATCTCACAGAATCAGTAACAGCCCCTCACATTAAATACAGAATACTCACGAAAGGTCAGTACAACCCCCCTCACAGTACTACAGCATCTCACAAAAGTCATTACAACTGCCCCTCACATTCTAAACCAGCATCTCACAGAAGTCCAATAACACCCCCTCACATTATATTACATAGTCCCAGAAGTCATCAAAACACCCCTCACATGTATCTACAGCATCTCACAAATCAGTACAACCCCTCACATTATCTACGGCATTCACACAGAAGTCAGTACAACCTCCTCACATTATAAACAATACAGTCACAGAAGTAAGTACACCCCTCACATTATCTATAGTATCTCACAGAAGTCAGTACACCTCTCACATTAGATATAGTATCTCACAGAAGTCAGTACACCCCTCAGAGTATACACAGTATGTCCCAGAAGTCAGTACACCCCTCACATTATATACAGTAACTCACACCAGTCAGAACACCCCTCACATTAAAAACAGTATCTCCGCAGAAGTAAGTACAACCCTCACAATATAAACAGTATCTCACAGAAGTCAGTACATCCCCTCACATTAATATACAGTAACCACCAGAAGTCAGTACACCCCTCACATATATACAGCATGTCCCATAAGTCGAGTGCACCCCCACATAATATGCAGTAATCTTTTACAGAAGTCAGATACAACGCCGCTCATATCACATTATAATACAGCAATTCCCAGAAGTCAGGACACACCCCTCACATTAGACACACAGTGTCTCACAGAAAGTCAGTACCACCCCTCAAATTTTATATACAGTAACTCACAGAAGTCAGGGACACCTCGCCTCACATTATATACGAGTATCTCACAGAAGTCAGGACACCCCACACATATCTACATATCTCACAGAAGGTCAAGGACACCGCTCACATTATATACAGTAACTCACAGAAGCGTCAGTACACAACCCCTCAACATTATATACATTATCTTCACAGAAGTCCATGCAACCCCTCACATTATAACAGTAAGGTCACAGAAGTCAGTACACCCCTCACATTATATACAGTAATCTCACAAATTCAGGACACCCTCACATATAAACAGTATCTCACAGAAGTCAGTACAACCCATCAACAATAGATACAGCATGTCCCATAAGTCATTACACCCCTCAACATATATACAAGTATCTTCAGAAGTCAGTACACACCCTCACATATATACAGTATCTCACAGAGTCAGTACAGCCCCTCACATTATATACAGTATCACACAGAAGTCCAGTACAACCCCTCACATTATATACAGTATCTCACAGAAGTCAGTACACCCCTCACATATATACAGCATGTCCCAGAGTCATACACCCCTAACGATAATATGCAGGATCTCACTGAAGTCAGTACACCTCACTTTATAAACATTATGTCCCAGAAGTCGGACAACACCCCTCACGTTATATAAAGTATCCCTCACAGAAGTCATACAACCCCCTCACATTATGAACAGTAACACACAGAAGCCAGTGCAATGCCCCTCACATTCATACAGTATCTCAAAAAAGGTCAGTAGCACCCCTCACATTATATACAGCATCTCAGACATAAGTCAGTACACCCCTCACATTATATACAGTATCTCACAGAAGTTAGTACACCCCTGCCATTAATATTATACAGTAATCTCACAAATGGTGAGTACCCCCCAAAAGCCACCCACATTATATAACAGTACTCACAGAAGTCGACAACGCCCTCACATTATAAACAGTATCACACAGAAGTCAGTACATCACCCCTCACATTATATACAGTACTCACAAAGGTGAGTAACTACACCCCCCACATTATATACAGTAGCACACAGAAGTCATACAAACCCCCCTCCCATTATATACAGTATCTTATTCACCGGAGACCAGTACAAACCCCTCACATTATATACAGTAAACAACACAAAGTCAGTACACCAAACCCCTCCATTATATAACATATGTCGCAGAAGTCCGGACACCCCTATCTACATTATATACATATCTCACAGAAAGTCAGTACACCCCCTCACTTATAAACGAATCTCACAAATCAGTACACCACCCCTCACATTATATACATATATCAAAGAAAGTTATCAGTACAACCCCCTCACATTAAATATCAGAATCTCACAGAAGGTCAGGAACCCCTTCACATTATATACAGTAACATCATAGAAGTAAGTACACCCCTCACATTATAAAAGTATCCTCACAGAAGTCAGTTATTTTTTATTTTTATTGCTATATGGGGGGCTCTCCCTGGCAATCAGAGGGGGCACTACCTGGCAACAGAGGGGACATCTACCTGGCAACAGAGGGGACATCTACCTGGCAACAATGGGGGCACTACCTGGCAAAAGAGGGGGCACTAACTGGCAACAGAGGGGGCATCTACCTGGCAACAGAGGGACATCACTTGGCAACAGAGGGGGCATCTACCTGGCAACAGAGGGGACATCTACCTGGCAACAGAGGGGGCACTACCTGGCAACAGAGGGGGCATCTACCTGGCAACAGAGGGGACACTACCTGGCAACAGAGGGGGCATCTACCTGGCAACAGAGGGGACATCACTTGGCAACAGAGGGGGCATCTACCTGGCAACAGAGGGGACATCTACCTGGCAACAGAGGGGACATCTACCTGGCAACAGAGGGGGCACTACCTGGCAACAAAGGGGGCACTACCTGGCAACAGAGGGGGCATCTACCTGGCAACAGAGGGGACATCTACCTGGCAACAGAGGGGGCACTATGTGGCAACAGAGGGGGCATCTACCTGGCAACAGAGGGGGCACTACCTGGCAACCAAGGGGGACACCTACCTGGCAAACAAAGGGGTGTACCTACCTGGCTACAGAGGGGGCATCTACTTGGCTACAAGGGGGCATCTACCTGCCTGTCAGGGGCACTACCTGCTTATGGGGGGTTACTACCTGGCTATAAGGGCATCTACCTGGCTTTCTTCCAAAGCCGTTATGCAGTTAGGTGGAGTGGGTGTGGCTTTTTGAAGGGGTGTGGCATACCGACAAGATGGGCGTGCCCATGCAAATTTTTGTCGCGCGCCGCCCACTAGGGTCTCCTTCTTTTTCATTTTCAAAAGTTGGCAACTATGCATTATATACAGTATGTCCCAGAAGTCAGTACACCCCTCACATTATATACAGTATCTCACAGAAGTCAGTACACCCCTCACATTATCTACAGCATCTCACAGAAGTCAGTACACCCCTCACATTATATACAGTATCTCACAGAAGTCAGTACACCCCTCACATTATATACAGTATCTCACAGAAGTCAGTACACCCCTCACATTATCTACAGCATCTCACAGAAGTCAGTACACCCCTCACATTATCTACAGCATCTCACAGAAGTAAGTACACCCCTCACATTCTTATAAAAATTGTATGATATCTTCTCATGGGACAACACTGTGGATCTGACACTTTGATACAATGTAAAGTAGTTGGTGCACGGCTTGTATAAGGCAACGTCTACACAGCACAGAAATACCGTCGGATATTCGGTGGTGTCAGTATTTTGAGTGTACACTGTGCTGCATAGACGGCAATGAATAAAATCTGTTAAAAATCCCGCCGAATATGCAACATGTTGCATATTCCACCGGAGTCCAGCAGCTTGCCGTCGCATTCACGTGCATTCAACTGTACGGCCGACGGCAAAAACTAAAACCAACTGCGGTTTATGTGCAAATTGGCGCCAAAAACCGTATAGGACAAAATGCCGTTGACTTTCCAACATTTTTTGTACTATTCTATGTGGCCCTCGCCTATAGTGTAAATTTGTTGTGTCCTCAAAATAACTCATAATCTCCAAAAATTTGGGAATCTTTATGTGGATTCTCTGATGGCTAATTGGTGAGCACCTGTATGGGGTGTTTACCTAACATGATATAAAAGGAAGAGAGCTCAGACCACATGTGATCGGACCTCTAAGCCTTTATAAAGCCAGGTTAGCTGGCGAAACATGTCGCCGAGGTCAGGCATGACGTTTTAAATTGTGATCTCTCACCTCTGTCTACAGTGTCACCTGCTGCAGACGGTGTCACAAGGGGGCCTTATGTGTTCTGTGTCTATGAGAGTAGGGACGACTGCCCAAGTAGTTGACTTGGGATCCCTTACTGAAGCTAGTACTTTGCTATAGATATAAGGCTCTCCTGTTAATAGATGGGGTTTCCACCAGACTTGATGATAGAAAGGGAGTTATTCCTCTTTCAGAAGCAAAAGGGTTAAATGATGAGGATAGAGATCAGGTTTTTAAATAGTGTGTATAGAGGTTAAGAGTTAGATATAATAAAAGTTACGTTTTAGTGTTTAATAGATAGAGAACTGATAGAGTTTAAGTTTGCCTATGGCAAAATAGTAAATATAGTGATCAAAATAACTCAGCACACAGCCATCAATGTCTAAACATTCTCTGCTTCAGGATGTCACAGTACATGTTGGTATTCATGGTTCCCTCAATGAACTGTAGCTCTCCACGACTGGCAGCACTCCAAACCATGACACCACCATGCTTGACTGTAGCAGACACACTTGTCTTTGTACTCCTCACCTGGTTGCCACCACACACACTCCAGTAATCCATGTCCTTAGTCTGCTTGTCTTCAGCGAACTGTTTGCGGCTTTCTTGTGCATCGTCTATATAAGAGACTTCCTTCTGGGACGACAGCCATGCAGACCAATTTGATGCAGTATGTGGCGCATGGTCTGAGCACTGACCCCCGACCCCTGTAACCTCTGCAGCAATGCTGGCAGCTCTCATCTCTGGATATGACGTTGAGCACGTGCACTCAGCTTCTTTAGCCGACCATGGAGCGGCCTTTTCTGAGAGGAACCTGTCTTGTTAAACCTCTGTTTGGTCTTGGCCCCCGCACTGCAGCTCAGTGTCAGGGTGTTGGCCCCCGCACTGCAGCTCAGTGTCAGGGTGTTGGCCCTCGCGCTGCAGCTCAGTGTCAGGGTGTTGGCCCTCGCGCTGCAGCTCAGTGTCAGGGTGTTGGCCCCCCGCGCTGCAGCTCCAGTGTCAGGGTGTGGGCATCTTCTTATAGCCTCGGCCATCTTTATGTAGAGCAACAATTCTTTTTTTCATATTCTCAGACAGTTCTTTGCCATGAGGAGTCATGTTGAACTTCCAGTGACCAGTATGAGAGAGTGTGAGAGCGAGAACACCAAATTCACACCTGAGACCTTGTAACACTAGCGAGTCATATGACACCATGTAGGGAAAATGGCAAATGGGGCACAATTTGTCCATTTTCACTTCAGAGCGTACTCACTTTTGTTGTCCCTTAGGGGTGTACTCACTTTTGTTGTCACTTGGGGGTGTGTTCACGTTTGTTGCCAGCAGTTTATACATTGATGTCTGTGTTATTTTGAGGGCACCACATTCCCCTGTGATACAAGCCAAGTTTTTACTTTGGTTTTCAGTGTCAGATTTTTCTGTGTTGTCCTTTGGAAAAGTTGAGAAATTGTTACTAAAAACTTTAAAAAACATTTTGTGCAATGCTTTTGTTTTTAGCCAAAATTGCAATTAAAAACCAGGACACAGTCTTTTCCCGTCGTGGGGTTTTGGGGTTTTGGGCTTTTAAAAAACTCCCGCCGCAAAACAAATTCGCTCTGTTTAAACATCTTTTGAGAGTTCACGCAGCGGAGGTGTCAGTGCTCCAGATATAATCATCGCTGGCTTAAATATATTCTAAATAACCCCCAGGTTCACGATGTGGAGTTTGTAAATCCATCGCCCCCATTACAGGTCACAGAAAACCCCATTGAAAACATCAGTCTCCTTTGGGGCCCGTGAAAAAGGGTTGCCCCCAGGGTTTTCCGGGGTTTGGCCCGCGGTTTCGAAACCCGCGTTCCAACAAAGGGTCCCCGGGGGGGGGAAAGGGGGGCCCCCCACGGAAGAAATCCCCGGGCCGTGGCGCCCCCCGTCCCTTCCCTAAACCTGGCCCCCGTCCCTTTTCCGGCCCTCTTTCCCCTCCCAGCCGGTTTGAAACTTGCGCGCCCCCTAGCGGGGCGCCCCTTTTCACGAAAATTTTTTAAAGGGCAGGGGCCCCGGGGAAATTTGGGGGTAATTCCCGGGCGCTTCCCTTTATTATGTTTTGCCCCCCAACGTCATTCCCCTTTGGTTTTTTGTTGCCTCGTCCCTTAAAGTTTAAAAGCTTTTCCCCCTAAGTGTGTTCCCCTTCCCTACCGTTGAACAGGCCCTTCTTCCCTAGTTTTCCCCCCCGCCCCTTTTGGGCCGCCTGCCCCGACCTTCTGCCTCCCCAGGATTCGGATTCCCGGACTAGGTTTTTGAAACCCAACGGGGGTCCCCCCAAGGCCGCCACCGAAAGCAAGTAGTCGGGGGGGGAATTGACCGGGTAGCCCACCCCGCCGCAAGTCCATCCCGTTTTGGTGGCGGGCCTTTGGTAAAAACCCGGGGGCAAAATTAGTTTCCTTTCCCCCGGGCCTTTGGTTAGCTTCATCGCTTGCGGTTTTTTCCGGGGGGGTTTCCACTACCGAAAGTCACAGTTAGATCCAGCCATGGCCCCCGCCAAGGGGCCCCGGCCAAGAAACCCGCGGTTCTTATGCCGTTGGTTGCCCGCAGGTCGCAAAAATTTACGACAACAGGCACAGCATTTTGGGCCAGCTCCCCGCCATGGGTTGCCATCAGCTCCTTGCGTCCAAAATAAAACGTCTCCACCTGCGGCCCCATCGGTTTGACCCCCTTTTCTTTGCCCAACCCGTTCCTTTGGGGGCTTCCGGGGGAAAACCCCAAGCTTCGGCTCCCTTCCCCAAAATCGGCTTTCCCGGGGGGACCCAAACCTTGGGGGGGTTTCTTTAAACCCAGTGTATTTCCACATGGGAAACTGATGGCGGATAAGTTTCCTTCGGAGGGTTTTTTAAAGGTGGCCTTCGTGGTGAGCCTACTTTTGGGGAAAGGGGCCCCTGGGGGTGGGTGACCCCCCTTTGGGGTTGGGGAATGATCCTGTAAACTGCGGATCTAAAGTCCTTCCCTCCGGAAAATCCGCGCCGTCTTCGAGGAGTTGGCGCGGGTTTCCTCTGCTGGGGAACCCCCCTCTTGGGCCCTTCGTAGGGGCGCTCCTCGGTGGGGGATATGCGGTTTACTTTTCCCGTCCCCTTTGGTTCGGAGCTCCCCCGGGACCCCCACCCAGTACAAAACCCCGGCCCCGGGTGACCTCCGTGGGGGGGCCTCTGCTTTAAAGGAGAAGATAAAGGTTAAAAGGGTTCTTTTCCCGTGCTTCCTCGGGGGTTCCTCTTGGGGTTTCCCCTTTGGCTGAAAAGTCACCCCCCCTTCGTCTTTTGGAAAAGGACAGGCGATGGTCCGGGTTTGGGGGAACCGGAATGCAAGAACTGTTGCTTGGGGTGCCGCCCGGGTCCCCGGTTACCACTTTTTCCGCCTCCGCTCGTCAAGCGTTCCCAAAGGCCTGCCCCGGTTTGGAGAAACCGGGAACTTTGGGGATGTTTCTCAGAGAAAGGGGCTAAATCGCTGCCCCCCCAAAACCCGGGCCTTTTAAGAGGTCCTTTTAAACCTCCTTCCCGGGATACACAGTCCCCCCCGGGGGGGGGTTTCTACCCGCTGTTTCGTCCCGGGGCTAAGGCCGGGCCCAGTTTTACATTGGGGGAAAATCTGAAAGAAAGGATTCATTCAAAAGGCCCCCTTTTCCCCCAAGCCAAAGCCGGGTTTTTTTTCTTGCAGAAAAAGGGAGGTTCCCTGTCCGTGTTTGGGATACGGGGGTTTTCTAAATAAGATCACCGTAAAAAAACCCGGGTTTCCCCTTTCCCCCCACTGTTTCTCAGGGGTTTTGGGCCCGTCTCAAGGGGGGCTAAAGGGGTTTTCCCAATTTTGGGATCTGCGAGGAGCCTTTAAAACCTCATCCAAATTTTCGGGAGGGGGGATGGTGGAAGGGGGGTTTCCCTTTTCCCCGAGATGGACATTTTGGTATCCCCCTTTTTGTTTTCCCTTTGGGGGCTCTGTAACGCCCCAGCGGTTTTTAAAAGAAATTTGGTCAATGTTGTTTTCCGGGTTTTCCTCTTTTTACATGCGTCATATTTTGCCTGGGATGCTTTCCTGTTTTTCCTCCTCTGATCTTGGGAAACCCAGGGTTTAAATTTCCCCCTGGTTTTGCAACGTTTTGGCAAGAAAAGTTTGTACGCCAAGCGGGGGGGAAATGCTTTTTTTAATCGGACCACCCTCCCTTTCCTGGCTACATAGTCTCGGCTAAAGGGCCCCCAAAAAGATGGCCCCAAAGCAAAAACTCTCTCCCGGTATGCGTGGCCCCGCCTGTCGGTCTTGGGGGAAATTTAAAAGGTTTCCTGGGTTCGCAAAAATTTTAAACGAAAATTTTTCCCCCCTTCTCCCCCTTAGTGGCCCTTCGTGGCCCTTATTTAGGAAAAATTTCAAAACCAAGAGGGCGGGGCCCCGGAAAGGCGAGAAAGGTTTTTTGTGGATCAAAAACGGCCTTTTTTCCAACAGCTCCTGTTTGGCCCGGCCCTTTTCCGGGAGGGGCCCGTTTCCCTTGGAGGGGGGATGCCTTTTCCCGTGGGGGCAGGGGGCGGTCCTCACCCCGAGAAGTTCCAAAGGAAAGGTTCTCACTTTTTGGGTTCTTTAAAAAAACCTTTTTTCGCCGGGCCCTGGGCGAAACTTTTGCCTTTTGGGGGGGAAGGGGAACTTTGGGCCCATAAAAGTTGGCCCTTTAGAGGGGGGGGACATTTTGCTGGAGGGGGGTCGTACCCAAATTAAAAAACATTTTTAAAGGGCCCAAACAAAAAATTTGTTGTTTTTCTGAGGGGGCCCAGCGTCTAAACCCCCGCCAACCCGGTGGTCTCTTTTTTCTCACGGTTTGATTTTTTCTTAACTTTTTCCCCCCCCCCCGGCCTGAGTAAGAAGACCAAAAGGGGGGGGTTGCCTCTTCTTTGCCTCGGGACGTGGTCGGTAAAAGAACCCGTGTCAAAAACTAAAATATTTCCCCCGAACGGTTGGTTCCGGGCCCTTTCCGAAAGGTTTCCAAAAACCCTAGGGGGCAAGGGGTTACGTGCGGGGCCCATAGGGGGAAAGATTCTGGAGGGGGGGGCTTAGTTTTTGGTGGTGGTCCCCCGGAGCTGGGAAATTTTTTAAATTGCATTGATTCGGGGGGAAATACGGGGTGGCCGATTTTAGCACAGGTTTTGAAAAAGGGAAAATTTACACCCTCCCCACCTGTTTTCACTTGCGCGGAAAAAAAGGTCCCCCCAACAGGGGCTGGCCCCCCGGGTTTCCCTTGGCCTTTTGTGAGTTCCCTTGGGCAATAGCCTGGACTTGTAGGGAAATCTACCAGTCCCCCTTGGGAATTCGGTAAATTGGGTGGTGACAGACCGGTTCTCAAAGATGTCCCACGTTTTTTCCCTCCCCGGGGCCTTTGCCGTCTCCCCCCAAAAATTTGGTAGTCTTTTTTCCCGGGAATGTCTTCCGGCTTCATGGACGGCCCCACAAAATTTTTCCCCCGGACCGGGGGTTGTTCAATTTGTTTCCCGTTTTTGGCTTTTGCGTTTGTGTTTCCCCCATCTGAAATTTCAAGTTGGACTTTTTCTTTCGGCATACCCCCCCCAGTCCAAATGGGTGGTGGAGAGGGTGAACCAGATTCTGTGAGAATAACCTGCTTTCCTTTGTGTACGGAGTAGGACAACTGGGCCCCCGGGAGCTGTCCCGTGGGCCAAATTTTTTTTAAAACCAAGGGGCCCTTCGGATGCTCCCGGCGTCTCCCCGTTCTTTGTGGGGGTCTTTGGACGCCCCCCGCACCCCCCCCCCCTTCCTGCCTCCTAACTCGGATGTGCCCATTTTCAACGACCGGGTTTCGGGATATCAAGGCCCATCTGGCGGGGAACGAGGCCCTTTTTCTTTACTTCGGGGCCTCTGCCCGTATAAAGTTCGGCAGAAAAAAGGAGAAGACCGCCCGACGGTTTTTTCCGGGGGGAAAAAGTTTGGCCCCTCTTCAAGTTGTGCGCCTGAAGGTCCTTAGTTTTTAAATTTGGGCCCCTCGTTTCCCTCGGCCCCCTTAAAGGGTTCTTGGGGAGTTAAACCCGGGGGGGGGGTGACTTTACAAGTTTGTTTCCCTCCATCTCTCCGGCCCAAAAAAACCGCATTTCTTGTGTCCCCCCTTAGGCCTCTGGTGCTAAACCCAGTTCTCTGGGAAAATTTGTGACCCCTTCCCCCAAATAGCCGAACCATGACATTTGGGGGTTAAAGGACTTTTTAGATATAAAAAACATTTTCAGGGGAGCCCGTTTTTTTTCCCTGTGGTTTGGGGGGGGCTTCGGACCCGAGGGGGATTTCCCGGGAGCCTGAATCTAAAAACCCGGGAAATCGGGATCTAAACCCTAAGATTCCTGCCCCCCAAAAAAGGTGGGGGCCTAAGGGGGGGGGGGGGTACTGTAAAGGGGTGCACCCGCTTTTCCCCACGGGGGTCCCCGGGGGGGACGGGGGGCCCCGGGGGACCGCATGCTGGTCGTGGCCCCCCACCCGTCCCCATCATCCCCGGGGCCTCGCTCCGTCCGGCCCTGGGTCCATCCCGGGCCGGAAATGCCCCATGGGCACCCCTGGCGCGCAGCCCCCCGGGGGCCGGTTCACATGCTTTTAAAAGGGGACAGTGCCCCGGTTTAATTTGGGGTTTAATTGACGGGCCCCTTTGCCCCTATATAAGTTTTGCCCCCACGTTCATTTCCCCGGGTGGATTTTTGGTTGCCTCGTGTTTTGTTTAAAAGCGTTCCCAAAAGTGTGTTTCTCGCCCTACCTTTTGAAACCAAACCCTCTTGCTACTTTTTTCCCGACTCCGACCTCTGCCCCCCTGCCCGGGCCCTTTTCCTGATGTCCCCCGGCCCACAAAACCATTCCCGCTGCCCGGACCTTTTTCCCCCTGCCCAGGGGGATTTCGTTTCTGGGGACTAGATTCTGTCCCTCGCTGCCCCTGGGCCCGCCCCCGAAAAGGGAAAAAGTCCCGTCAGGGGGGGGGACCTGGTACCCTTTATGCCCCCAGAAAGGGTTCCACCCCCCTTTTGCGGCGGGTCTGGTAAAAAAACCGGGGGCTATTAGATTCCTTTCCCCGGGCGGGGCTTTAATTTCACCCTTTGCGGTGGTCCGGGGATCCACACCCCCCTTTAAGGGCCGCCTCCCGGCTTTTTTGGCTCCCCTCACCTCCCGGCGTCCCCCCTGCCCCCAAACCTCCCGGAGGGTGACCCTACCTCCGGGCGTCCCCGGTGACCTACCTCCCGCTGTCACCCACTGCCCTCCCCCCCCCGGCGTAAACCCCGCTGACCTCACCCCCCGGCTGTCACCGGCTGCCCCCTACCCCCGGCTGTCACCCGTGACCCTCCCTCCGGCTGTCAGGGCTTCCCTCCCCTCCGGTTTCACCCGCTCCCCTCACCCCCCAGCTGTTCCCGGTGCCCCTCACCCCCCGGCTGTCACCACTGACCCTCACCTCCGGCTGTCACCGGGACCCTCCCCCTCCCGGCTGTCCCCAGGGGCCCCCTCCCTCCGGTGTACCCGCTAAACCCGCTCTCCTCCAGGCGGGTCACCAGCTGGCCCTCATCCCGGTTTTCACCCGCGACCGCTCCCCTCCAGGCTGTCACCCATGACCCTCCCCCCCGGCTGTCCCCCGGCTGACTTCACCCCCCGGCTGCACCCACTGACCCTCCCTCCCGGCGTCCCCCGTGACCTCACCTCCCGGCGTCCCCGGGCTGCCCCTCCCTCCAGGAGCGGCTGCTGCCCCCTCACCCCCCGGGTTGTCCCCCCGCTGACCCCTCTCCTCCAGGCAGCAGCTGCTGACCCTCACCTCCCGGCTGTCACCCGCTGACCCACACCTCCCGGCTGTCACCGGCTGACCCTCACCTCCCAGCTGTCACCGGCTGACCCTCACCTCCCGGCTGTCACCCGCTGACCCTCACCTCCCGGCTGTCACCGGCTGACCCTCACCTCCCGGCTGTCACCCGCTGACCCTCACCTCCCGGCTGTCACCGGCTGACCCTCACCTCCCGGCTGTCACCGGCTGACCCTCACCTCCCGGCTGTCACCGGCTGACCCTCACCTCCCGGCTGTCACCGGCTGACCCTCACCTCCCGGCTGTCACCCGCTGACCCTCACCTCCCGGCTGTCACCGGCTGACCCTCACCTCCCGGCTGTCACCCGCTGACCCTCACCTCCCGGCTGTCACCGGCTGACCCTCACCTCCCGGCTGTCACCCGCTGACCCTCACCTCCCGGCAGCGGCTGCTGACCCTCACCTCCCGGCTGTCACCCGCTGACCCCTCTCCTCCAGGCAGCGGCTGCTGGTCTCAGTGGTGCAGCCTCAGGACCCACAACTCCATCTACCTTGGAGGAAAGGAGAGGAGATTGTTCTTAGATATTGTGTTATAATCCATGGGAATAAGAACAGAGGATACAAGGGGCTCATAGCAGAGGTGACATGGACCCAAAATGGGACTTTCTACCGGCCCCCGGGCACCATATTCCTCCCCCTCCAGGCTGCCGGGTCCTGATTCAAGTTCCCAGCCTTACTTGTTTGCCAACACTGCAGCTCCTTGGGGAAGGAACAAACAGGACTGGGCCTCTCTCATCCATTCATCTATCCGATATGTATCAATCCTTCGGTCAGTATCTTCTATCGAGCTATATATATATCCGTCTGTCTCACATTTATCTATTCTATCAGTCTCATATATATATTTGTACAGGATACGGGAAAAAAAAAGCGACCCGGTGCCCGTGGTTCCAGCAGAGAGAATGTGAGAATATGTTGGAAAATAAAAGTGTTGTTTATTCTTAAAAATGTAAAGGAAACATAGGAAACATAGGAAACAGCCTGCACACAATGAAAAACACTATAAAAGACTTGACGTGTTTCGCATCATACACTGATGCTTCTTTATCTATCCCATATCTATCTATCTATCTATCTATCTATCTATCTATCTATCTATCTATCCCATATCTATCTATCTCATATCTATCTATCTATCTATCTATCTATCTATCTATCTGTCCCATATCTATCTCATTTTCTATCTATCATTTATCTTATCTATCTAGCCCATATCTATCTATCTATCTATCTATCTATCTATCTATCTATCTATCTATCCCATATCTATCTATCTATCTCATATCTATCTATCTATCTATCCCATATCTATCTCATATCTATCTATCTATCTATCTATCTATCTCATATCTATCTATCTCATATCTATCTATCCCATATCTATCTCATATCTATTTATCTATCCCATATCATCTATCTATCTATCTATCTATCTTCTAAACTAATCTATTATCCCCATATATTCTATATATCCCATTCTATCTTTTCTATCTATCTATCTATCTATCCCATATCTATCTCATATCTATCTATCTATCTATCCCATATCTATCTATCTATCTATCTATCTATTTATCTATCCCATATCTATCTATCTATCTATCCCATATCTATCTCATATCTATCAATCTATCTCATATCTATCTATCTATCTATCTATCTATTTATCTATCCCATATCTATCTATCTATCTATCTATCCCATATCTATCCCATATCTATCTATCTATCTATCTATCTATCTATCCCATATCTATCTATATATCCCATATCTATCTATCTATCTATCTATCCGCATATCTAATCTATCACTATCTATCCCATATCTATTCTATCCATCCATCCATCTACTCATACTATCTATCAATCTATCTCATATCTCATCTATCTATTCCATCCATTCCATCTATCTAGCTATCTACATATCTATCTAATCTATCATCTAACTATCTAAATCCATCCATCTTCCATCCTATCTAGTCTATCTATCCCGATATCTATCTATCTATCTATGCTATCTATCTATCTAGCTGTATCTATCTATCTATCTATCTATCTATCTATCTATCTATCTATCTATCTATCTATCTATCTATCTATCTATCTATCTATCTATCTATCTATCCAGCACCCTGTTCCTCCCTGGTATCCTCTGTACCCCCTTGTGTCCCCGTGCCCTCCCCCCTGTTCTCCCTCTGTGCCCCTCGCTGCCCGGGCCGCTCTCACCTGGGGCAGGTGCGCTGTGGGCAGAGCTCGCTCCGGAGCAGCCAGTCCCCTGCAGGAGGCGGCGCGGGCAGCAGGGGGCGCTGCTCTCCCCTGTCAGGCAGTGTCTCCGCCGCTGTACACTGGTGCTGGGCAGCGGGATCGGAGCGGCTCCGGGCTCCGCTCATCTCCCGTACGAGACCCGCAGAGAGCGCGGCCGGGGCACAGCCCGGGGGATGCCGAGCGCCGAGAGCCCGGACCCCCCACATGAGGAGTCCCCAGAGCATGAGGCGCATGGCGCGCAGGCTGGTCCTGTCCCTCATCGCGCTGCTGTGGATCGCCATCCTGATCTTCCTACTGGGGGGCAAGAGGCGGCTGGAGGCGGAGGACGACGCGGAGCAGAGCAAGGTAAGAGAGTCCGGGAGTCCGGCGGGGAGTCCGGGGCGCTGACCTGCGATCACCTGAGCGCGTCCGCCGGGAGTGCAGAAAGTTACAGGGAACTCTACAGTGTGAACTGCGAGGGTGGAGGCGGCACCGAGCCCCCCAACTGTCAGTGTCATTATCCTGCCCCCAAGTGTCAGTGTCATTATCCTGCCCCCCCAGTGTCAGTTGTGCATAACCAGCCCCAGTGTCAGTGTCATTATCCTGCTCCCCCCAGTGGTCTGTGTCATTATCACTGCCCCCCAAGTGTCAGTGTCATTACCTGCCCGCCCCCCCAGTGTCGTGTCATTATCCTGCCCCCCAAGTGTCAGCATCAGTCTCCTGCCCCAAGTGTTCAGTGTCATTATCCGTGCCTCCAGCGTGGTCAGCGTCAACTATCCTAGCCACCAAGTGTCTGTCGGTCATATCCTAACCCCCCAATGTCAGTGTCATTAATCCTGCCGCCCAAGTGTCAGCGCTATTATCCAGTCCCCCAATGTCAGTGTCATTATCCTGCCCCCCAGAGTCATTATCCTGCACCCCAATTGTCGAGTGTCATTAGCCTGCCCCCATGTCACGTCATTATCCTATCCCCCAATGTCAGTGTCATTAGCGCTGCCCCCCAAGTGTCAGTGTCATATCCTGCCCCCCAAGTGTCAGTGTCATTATCCTGCCCCCTCAAGTGTCAGGTCACATCCTGCCCGCCAAGTTCCATGTCCATTACCGGCCCCCAAGTGTCAGTGTCATTATCCTGCCCCCACAACGTGTCAGCGTCATTATACCCTGCGCCCAAGGTATAGTGTCATATCCTGCCCCCCACGTTGTCTTTATCCTGCTCCCATGTCAGGTCATTATCCTGCCCCCCAAGTGTCAGTGTCATTATCCTGCCCCCTCACACAATTGTCAGGTCATTATCCTGCCCCCAAGGTCAGCGTCACTATCCTGCCCGCCAAGTGTCACGTCATTATCCGCCCCCAAGGTTCAGCGTCACTATCCTCCTGCCCCAAGTGTCACGCATTATCTGCCCCCAAGTGTCAGCGGTCACTATCACGCCCACAATTGTCAGCGTCCACTATCCTGGCCCTCCAATGTCAGTGTCATTAACCTGCCCCCAAGTGTCAGTGTCATTATCCTGCCCCCAAGTGTCATGTCATTATCCTGCCCCCAAGTGTCAGTGTCCATTAGTCACTGCCCCAATGTCATGTCATTATCCTCCCCCCCAAGTGTCATGTCATATCCGCCCCCCAGTCCCGGGGAGTAGGTTTCGGTCCCTGCTCGGTGCCGGGCGGCAGTGCAGGCGTTAACCGTGGCAGATCTCGGAGACAGATTCTGAGCTGATGAATAATGGATCTTTGGCTGGGTCCCCTGAAATCGCTCAAGGAAGCGGCTTCACTACTGTATAATTAGGAGTTTTATTAAACCAACACTCGACTCTCTCACTCGCTCCGTAAAGTGTTTTGCACTTTGTCAGTGATCAAACCGCAGGCGGCGCGAGGAAGGACGGGGGGCGGGGCGGCCGGGGAGACGTCTGATCGGGAGAGTTCTCCTCATTATCTGATGGCTTCCTGCCACTGATTTGGCTTCATCAGTGACTCATGATTAGCAACTGCAGCATTAAGAGGACTGGAGGGAGGCGACGCCAAGATGATGAGTGATGTAGTAGCTGCGGCCAGTAATCGGAGGAATGTGATAGCCCATAATGATAATGCACCGATCATCACACCCTGGGGACCTCTGTGCTGAGAAGAGATGGGAACAACTCAACCGGCCATGGACCCACTAGGTCATTAGTCCTGGCATTGAACCATAAACCATGCCCAGATATCACTCCTACATCCCCTGTAGAAGACTCATAGGGACACCTGGCACATGGTTCCTGTTATATTACAGTCTACAAATGGTGATGGGTAACGGGGTCATCACCGCTCATTCACGTTATGTTGGTATCAGGTTTGGTTCTAACTAGAAGTCTTGACACCAGATATAATTCTGCGGCCACTAAACACTTTGCTTCTTAGGTTTGGCACCAGATGTGAGTCTTAAATGAGACTGGGTACTGGCTATGGACCTCTAATTAGACATGGTGCCTGGTATCAAACATAACAATAGACTGGGTACTGGCTATGGACCTCTAATTAGACATGATGCCTGGTATCAAACATAACAATAGACTGGGTACTGGCTATGGACCTCTAATTAGACATGGTGCCTGGTATCAAACCTAACAATAGACTGGGTACTGGTTATGGACCTCTAATTAGACATGGTGCCTGGTATCAAACCTAACAATAGACTGGGTACTGGCTATGGACCTCTAATTAGACTTGGCCCCAGTTATATTCTTCAGATAAGACTTGGCACTGGTTACGGACCTCTAGTTAGATTTCACACTGGTTACAGACCTCTAATTAGACTTGGGACCAGGTAATTCTCTTCAAATTAGAATTGGCACATGTTATGGACCACTAATTAGACATGGTGCCCAGTATCAAACATAAGAATAGACTTGGCACTTGTTATGGATCTCTGATTAGACATGGCACTGGATGTGAGTCTTAAATGAGACTGGGTACTAGTTATGGACCTCTAATTAGACATGGTGCCTGGTATCAAACCTAAGAATAGACTTAGCACTTGTTATGGATCTCTAATTAGACATGGCACGAGATGAGATTTTTAAAATAGACTTGGCACTGGTTATGGACCCCTAGTTAGACATGGCACCAGATGTGAGTCTTAAATTAGACTTGGCACTGGTTATGGACCTCAAATTAGACATGGTGCCTGGTATCAAACCTAAGAATAGACTTGGCTCTGGTTATGGATCTCCAATTAGCCCTGGCACCAGATATTGATCTTCAGATAAGCCTTGACACTGGTTATAGACCTTTAGTTAGACTTGGCACCAAGTATCGCTCTTCAGATTAAACTTGACACTTATTATGGGTCTCTAATTAGACTTGGCACCAGATGTGAGTCTTAAATTAGACTTGGCACTGGTTATGAACCTCTAATTAGACATGGCACCGGATGTGAGTCTTAAATTAGACTTGGCACTGGTTATGGATCCTCTAATTAGACATGGTGCCTGGTAACAAACCTAAGAATAGACTTGGCACTGGTTATGGACCTCTAATTAGACATGGCACCGGATGTGAATCTTAAATTAGACTTGGCACTGGTTATGGACCTCTAATTAGACTTGACACCGGATGTGAGTCTTAAATTAGACTTGGCACTGGTTATGAACCTCTAAATAGATTTGGCACCAGATGTGAGTCTTAAATTAGACTTGGCACTGGTTATGGACCTCTAATTAGACATGGCGCCCAGTAACAAACCTAAGAATAGACTTGGCACTGGTTATGGACTTCTAATTAGACATGGCGCCCAGTATCAAACCTAAGAATAGATTTGGCACTGGCTATGGATCTCTACTTAGACTTGGCACCAGGTATATTCTTCAGATTAGACTTGGCTCTGGTTATGGATCTCTAATTAGCCTTGGCACCAGATATTGATCTTCAGATAGGGCTTGACACTGGTTATAGACCTTTAGTTAGACTTGGCACCACATATCGCTCTTCACATTAGACTTGGGACTGATTGTAGACTTTTAATTATACTTGGTTCCATATATAGTTATATAGTTATAGTTATATAGATATAGTTATCAGATAAGACTTGACACTAGTTATGCACCTCTAATTAGACTTGGCGCCAGGTATGGATCAAGTCTAATCAAATTAGACTTGACACTGGTTATGGACTTCCATTTTGACTTGGCGTCAGGTATAGTCTTCAAATAAGACGTGGCACTAGCTTTGGATATCTAATTAGACTTGGCACCAGGTATATTCCTCAGATAAGACTTGACACTGGTTATGGATACTCAATTAGACTTGGCACCAGGTATCTCTCTTCAAATTAGACTTGACACTTGGTATAGATCTTTAATTAGACTTGGCACCAGATATAGTCATCAGATAAGACTTGACTCTAGCTATGCATCTCTGATTAGACTTGGTGCCAGGTATGGTTCTTCAAATTAGACTTGGCACTAGTTATGGAACTCCGATTAGACTGAGCACCAGGTATTGAACTTCAGATTAGACTTGGTACTTTTTATGGACTTAGACTTGGTGCCAGGAATAGTCTTCAGATAAGACTTGGCTCTAGTTATGCATCTCTAATTAGACTTGGTGCCAGGTATGGATCTTCAGATTAGACTTTGCATAGGTTATGGATCTGTAATTGGACTTGGCACTAGGTATATTCTTGTATATTCTTCAGATTAGACTTGGCACTGGTTATGGACCTCTAATGAGACTTGGTACCAGGTATAGGTCTTCAAATTAGACTTGGCACTGATTATAGACCACTAATTAGACTGATTTAAAAACCTTGACGTGCAGACTAAACATTGTTTCTCTAGACTGGTTGTATGGGGGAGTGGCTGGCCCCGCCTTGGTTTTTGCACGCCACCCATCTGCACAGGTTTTTAAATCAATGCAGAGTAGCTTGTAGCTGGAATCTTCTCTTCCTGAAAAGTTGTGGTCTGAATAGGCACTAAGAGGAAACATAGAGTAGCTTCCCACCTGTACTGGGGTTGCCTTTTCAATGGCAGATGGGCAACCATAATGCTGACGTGGCCCTCAGTGAACATGAATTTGCCATGCCAAATATCACTCCTATATCAACTCTATAAAACTCTGATATAATGTCCATTTAGATACTTGACACATGACCCCGGTTATATTACATCCATAAAAATAGCACAAAATAGTGGTGGATAACTTGGCATTAATTACCTCTTATTAGACTAGGCACCAAATATGATCTTCAGTTTAGACTTGGAATCAGGTATGCAAGATCTTCATTTGTAGACTTGGTAGGCTCTGATATGGATCTGCATATTTGACTTGGTACCAACTATGTAAGAATTCATTACTCATTGGTTATTTATTCATTTACTTGCATGTCATTATGTCCTAGGAGCTTCCATTGGATGCCAAGAAGAGATGGCAACAGACATGATACACTTTGGGTTCAGGTCATGAAACACTTTTACTTAGAACATGTTCCAGATTTGGTTCTGATTATTATTCTTTACTCCATATATAACTCTGCTGCAAATTAACACTTTGCTTCTTAGGTTTGGCACCAGATGTGAGTCTTAAATCAGACTTGGCACCAGTTATGGACCTCTAATTAGACTTGGCACCAGTTATGGACGTCTAATTAGACTTGGCACTGGGTATGGACCTCTAATTAGACTTGGCACCAGGTATGGACCTCTAATTAGACTTGATTCCGGGTATGGACCTCTAATTACACTTGGCACTGGATATGGACCTCTAATTAGACTTGGCACCAGGTATGGACCTCTAATTAGACTTGGCACTGGGTATGGACCTCTAATTAGACTTGGCACCGGGTATGTACCTCTAATTAGACTTGGCACCAGGTATAGACCTCTAATTAGACTTGATTCCGGGTACACTTTGGGTTCAGGTCATGAAACACTTTTACTTAGAACATGTGCCAGATTTGGTTCTGATTATTATTCTTTACTCCATATATAACTCTGCTGCAAATTAACACTTTGCTTCTTAGGTTTGGCACCAGATGTGAGTCTTAAATCAGACTTGGCACCAGTTATGGACCTCTAATTAGACTTGGCAGCAGGTATGGACGTCTAATTAGACTTGGCACTGGGTATGGACCTCTAATTAGACTTGGCACCAGTTATAGACCTCTAATTAGACTTGGCACTGGGTATGGACCTCTAATTAGACTTGGCACCAGGTATGGACCTCTTGATTCCGGGTATGGACCTCTAATTACACTTGGCACTGGGTATGGACCTCTAATTAGACTTGGCACCAGGTATGGACCTCTAATTAGACTTGGCACTGGGTATGGACCTCTAATTAGACTTGGCACCAGGTATGGACCTCTAATTAGACTTGGCACCAGGTATGGACCTCTAATTAGACTTGTCTCCGGGTATGGACCTCTAATTAGACTTGGCACCAGGTATGGACCTCTAATTAGACTTGGCACCAGATATGGACCTTTTATTAGACTTGGCACCAGATATGGACCTCTAATTAGACTTGACACTGGGTATGGACCTCTAATTAGACTTGGCACCGGATATGGACCTCTAATTAGACTTGGCACCAGGTATGGACCTCTAATAAGACTTGGCTCCGGGTATGGACCTCTAATTAGACTTGGCTCCGGGTATGGACCTCTAATTAGACTTGGCACCAGGTATGGATCTTTAATTTTAGAGATGCAAGGTATTCATTACTAGACTTGGCACTAGTTATGGATGTCTTCAAATTTGACTTGGCACTAGATATGCAACGTCTTCATTTGTAGATTTGGCACTAGTTATGGACCTCTAGTTAGACTTGGCACCCAATATGAGCTTTCAGTCAGACTTGGAATCAGGTATGGACCTCTAATTAGACTTGGCACCAGGTATGGATCTTCAATTTTAGAGATGCAAGGTCTTCATTAGTAGATTTGGCACTAGTAATGGACATCTAATTAGATGTGGAGCCAGGTAGATGTCTTCAAAGTAGACTTGGCACTAGATATGCAAGGTCTTCATTTGTAGACCTGGCTCTAGATCTAATTAGGGTTTCATTATTAGGCTTTGGATGCAGCACCTAGGCATTTTACTTCTGGCTTGGGGTCAGATATGGATCTGCAGATTAGACTTGGCACCTGCTATAGAAATAATTAATTACTCATTCATTATTCATTCACACCTACGTCATGGGTAGAAAATTCCGGTATGAGATCCATATGGCGACTTGGCATTTGGTCCTTGTTATATTATATCTACACACAAAACAGGATAGGGTGGTTCTCCTCTCTCAGTCAGATCATGTTTCTATCAGATTTGGTTCTGATTATTTGGCACCAGATATGAGCTTTACATTAAATTGGGCACTATTTATGGACCTCTAGTGCTTGCCACCAGATATGGAATTTCAATTTGAACTTGGTACCAGATACTCAAGGTCTTCATTTGTAGACTTGGCACCAGATTTATGAGGGTTTCTTTATGAGTCTTGGCACACGGTGTCTGGGGAATTTATTTCTGACCTGTGGTCATGTGTGGATCTGCAGATAAGACTTGGCACCAGCTATGTGAAGAATTCGTTTTTGGGCTTGGCACCAGATATGGAAGCAGATATACAAGGATAGTTATTATTAGGCTTGGTAGCAGGTGTGTGAGGATGTTCTTTTTAGGCTCAGCACCAGATATGGATCTAAAAATTCGATTTCTCACCAGATATAGGATTTCGTTATTAGGTTTAACCATTCTGCGGGTTAGGTTTGGAGTTAGCTATGATTCTGGTTATTAAACAGTTGGTCTCACTTCAAGGATTGCTGCTTTTTAAGTTAAAGATCTTGCAAAAACAAGTCACTTTGCAATATGTGTCCATTACCAGTGTCCTACCTATTCCTAGATATCCCCTCTTGTATGGGCTGCATCAGCTCCTCAGGTCGCTATAGCTACAGACCTGTTCAATCCCTCCTTATAAGCTGCCAGCACTGGTTGCTATAGATACAGGCCTGTTCATCTCTCCTGATAGGCTGCCAGCATTGGTTGCTATAGCTACAGACCTGTTCATGTCTCCTGGTAGGCTGCCAGCACTGGTTGCAACTTGCTATAGCTACAGACCTGTTCAATCTCTCCTAATAGCTCCAGATGGTCTACAGCTACAGACCTGTTCATCTCTCCTGATAGGCTGCCAGCATTGGTTGAGCTATAGCTACAGACCTGTTCAATCTCTCTGATAGGCTGCCAGCACTGGTCGCTATAGCTACAGACCTGTTCTCTCTCTCTTCTGATAGGCTGCCAGCACTGGTCGCTATAGCTACAGACCTGTTTGATCTCTCCTGATAGGCTGCCAGCACTGGTCGCTATAGCTACAGACCTGTTTGATCTATCCTGATAGGCTGCCAGCACTGGTCACTATAGCTACAGACCTGTTTGATCTATCCTGATAGGCTGCCAGCACTGGTTGCTATAGCTACAGACCTGTGCTTCTATCTGCAGTCTGTAGAAGCCAAAACCTTCTGAATTCAAAGTGAAACCAAGAAAACTGGACTGAGGTGAGATGAATCAATGTAGTGAGACAACCCCTTTAGCGTAGTCTTTTTGTCAGATTTGGCACAGATATGTGATGATTCACTTAGACCTGGCACTAGATATGTAAGGATTATTAGGCTTTTGGTATTATTGCTTATTTGGCTTAAAGCAGGGATATATTTCTGCTTTTTTAAGCTCAGAGGAGACAGCAGACGTTAGACTTGGGGTGTAGGGATTGCATTCTTGGATTTGGCACCAGATATCCAAGGGTAATTTTGTTTGACTAAGCAACACTTGGCACACTAGTATGAAGGAATGGCGTCGTCAAATTGATTGGTAAAGCAGGTAATCTGTTTTATCAGTGCAAATGTAGCTGATGTAGAAGTGATTCTTTTTGGCGATCAATAAATTGTGTAAGCCCACCCTGCCCTGTGTGTTTGGTGCATCAAGTGAACTTGGCGATTTAGTAACAAAAAAGTATAGGCATAAATTGAAAGTCCCGCCTGGTTTGTAATAATGAGCGCATTAGATAGCAAATGTTCAGTGAATAGAGAGACTATGGGACTGATCCTGCTTGGAGAACCACAGGTCCCAGCAATACCTGTGCTGTGCCGGCTCTTGCTGTATGTAGAATAAAGGCTGAGAGCAGCAAAAATACAATTCAAATTTAATGTCGTATAAATTTTAAATATAAAAATTTGAACAACATCATCAATGGGTTTTTTAATGTAAAATTAGTTTAAGATTCTATTAATTTTAAATCCATTTTATAGGAGATATTTTGATATTTTCGTTATATTATATATTTTTATATTAATTTTAAATGATCATATTTTTAATTAGATTTAAATAATTACATTTTATACAGTTTGATTATTATCAGAAATTACTTTTTTTTATTGTACTGCTATAAATTGAAATTTAGACATTTTTGCCCCTTACAGCAAATCCAGCTCCACTCCGACTCCTCAGTCTCAGGCAGAGCACATTGACATAGGTCTGCCTGTCCGAGCAGTAATGGACCTGGTGTTGCCGACCCACATTCATATATGTGTCTAATATTCCGAGTGTGGTGCGACGCCCCCAGAACACCCCCAGACGCCCCCTCATGTTCGGTGCATTAGAAAGTGTAAAGTCTTACAAACAATGCGCCGAACACATTCATTAGCTGCATTAGACATCGCAGCCGCTCACTTAGGTGCATTGTACACCAGAAAAAGGGTGAACAATCCGATCATACAGGTCGCCCTTTGTGGTGATGAGACTGGGACCAGTTTTGTAAGGATTTCCTTACTAGACTCGGCACCAGGACTATGGATTCCATCATGAGGCCGGCAACACTTTTTAAGGATTTGATTTTTAGACTTGGCACCAAATATGTAAACATTTCATCATTATATTTTTGGGGATTTTGCACCATAAGAATTATGGGCCACATGTATGAAAACTGTTTAGGTCTAAAACTCACTTTTTTGCCCTTAGTAACCTATGTGCCAAAAAGTGAGTTTTAGACCTAAACCGTTTTCATACACGTGGCCCTATATTTTTAGACTGGTGACCACATATCTATGGATATTATTAGACCTTATCAACAAATAAGTAAGGACTTCATTAATAGACCTGGCACCAGATATGTAAGAATTTGATTTTTAGACTTGAAACCAGATTTGTAAAGATTTCATTTTTCGATTTTGCACTTGTTTTCAAAGGATTTTATTATAGAACTTGGCACCGGGAAGATCAGGAACAGGTATTAGAAGTTTATCAACAAATTTGTTAGAGTTTGAATATTAGACTTGGTTCTAGATTTGACAGGATTTCATTATTAGAATCGGCATCAGATATGTAAGGATTTCGGTATTAGATATTGCACTTGTTTTGAATGGATTTTTTTGTATAGGACTTGGCACCAGCTATTTAAAGGGGTTGTCTCATCTCAAAGTTTTCATGAATGAAATAATGCTGCTTTGCTCTGTCACTTCCTGGTCAAGCTGCCTGTAATTAGCATATGAGCTCTGTGTATTCAGACTTCTCTGTTTATCAGTCTAGATGAGCTAAATTACCTTCTCTGAGGTCTGGAGAAGCTTCTGAGCTAATGTAAACAGTAGAGTAATTAGTTTTTTGTCTGAAAGATCAGATAAAAACAAGCTCTCACTGTCCGGAGTTCTGTGTGATGATGTCACTCCCTGCTATCAGATAGAACAAACAGCAGGGGAGAAAAGAGTACACAGGTCGGTCACTAGGGTAACCAGATAGAGCCAGGAAGGTGATAAAATCACTTGTAGCTCCTTAAAGGGGTTTTGCCACAAAGTGAGTTCCTTACCTCTTATCTACTCAGGGGAGAATATAAACAAAGCATGCTGAGTCATGAATGGCTGCAGGGTTGAGAGGGAGGAGGGTGAGCAGAGAATGAGGAAGCAGGGAGCGTCTCTAATGTTTACTCAAATAATAACATTACAACCAGTGGATTCTCTATACAGCAGACAGCATCATACACTGCACTTTCTCCCCAGCCCCTTGCAAGCTCCTTCATGTTCCCTGTCATCAGATAAGAAGTGCAAACACGCAAGTGCGGCCAGATCAGCTCCTGTCAGTGTCCTGGTCATGTCTAATGTAAACTTTCTGCAAACTTATAGGGACTGAGCAATGCTGCAGCTCTCAGAGGCTTTACTTTTTGTAATCACACATATATAGAAAAGTGATTACCCATTTTGGAGGATCCCACGTCAACATTACATCGTGGCAAAACCCCTTTAACAAAAAAAGATGAACAACGCAATATATTTGGAAAACGTCTTCATTTAGTGATCCCAACATGTTGAAAGCTGATCTTTGTAGCGAGACAACCCCTTTAAGAATAGGGTTATTCTATATCAAGTGAATCAATGATTTTTACCTCTATATTTTTAACTCTTTTGACACTTTGTTATTTGGTAGTAGTGTGTCAGAGAATACAAAATGTGAAAAAAAAAAATCTAGAATTTTTTTAATTTTTTTATTGATTTTCAAAGTTTTGAAAAAGTGCGAATTTCAGTGTTGCCTGCCTTTACATTTCTCCTTATAACTCAGGCTAGAAAAAAAGATAGAGAAACAAAATAAGCACTCAGAACTGTACAGGCTTTCACCAGATATGTCACAAGAGTATCTTCGTTAATATTTTACCCAAGCAAACGCAAAATTTTAAAATGCATTTCTGAAAAAAAACCGTTTAATTTAAAAATGTTCAAAAATGCACATGTGCCTGCTATGCTCCCAGCCACATCTGTACCAATGGGATCGCGATGGGATCATATTTAAAAATATAACTACGGATTTCAGTGTCAATTCGAAAATCTGGAATTCAGATCTGTTCAGCTTGTGGTCTAAAAGTGTGGGGTCTATATTTACCAAGTAATCCATGATTTTTAGATATTACTGTATTATTTTATTATGTTACAGCTTAGAAGCAGGAGAGGACAGAGGCCATGTTCACACAGCGTAATTTCGGCGCGCATTTCGCGGCATATTTGCACTCTAATACGGGCGAGATGTGCGCCGAAATTACGGTAACCCATAGCGCTCATAGAGAACTATGGATTACACCTCGTCCCCCCACGCATACAATACGATCGTATTGTACGCAGGGGGAGATAAGTGACATGTCAATTACTTGCGGCGAATACGTGTCAATGGGGCTGGTAGGCTGCCGACCCCTCCCTCCGCCGCGGGAGTACACGCGTATTAGCGCGAGCTCCCGAAAGACAGGATGTACTGTGGCGCGGCCTGTATGCACCACAGTACATCGTGTGAACATAGACTTATGCCTCAACTTGGCGCATCATGTGCCACAGAGATGCGCCAAAAATATGCTTTACAAGGCAGACCCCGCGCCAGATGTATGAACCCACATACGATAGTTTCGTACACAGTCACATTCTACACTCCTGTATCAGTTTAGAACTGCCGTGCTGGCACCAAGTTTCATACATGATCCCTTCATTTTCAGATTTGGCACCATATGTAAGGATTTCATTATCAGACTTAGTGCTGGATATTTAAAGGGGTTGTCTCACTACAGGGATTGCTGCTTTTTATGTTAAAGATCTTGCAAAAACAAATCACTTTTCAATATATGTCCATTAACAGTGTCCGACCTATTCCTAGATATCCCCTCTTGTATGGGCTGCATCAGCTCCTCAGGTCGCTATAGCTACAGACCTGTTCAATCTCTCCTGATAGGCTACCAGCACTGGTCGCTATAGCTACAGACCTGCTCAATCTCTCCTGATAGGCTGCCAGCACTGGTTGCTATAACTACAGACCTGTTCGATCTCTCCTGATAGGCTGCCAGCACTGGTTGCTATAGCTACAGACCTGCTCGATCTCTCCTGATAGGCTGCCAGCACTGGTTGCTATAGCTACAGACCTGCTCAATCTCTCCTGATAGGCTGCCAGCACTGGTTACTATAGCTACAGACCTGTTTGATCTCTCCTGATAGGCTGCCAGCACTGGTCGCTACAGCTACAGACGTGTTCAAGCTCTCCTGATAAGCTGCCAACACTGGTTGCTATAGCTACATACCTGTTTGAGCTCTCCTGATAGGCTGCCAGCACTGGTTGCTATAGCTACAGACCTGCTCTATCTCTCCTGAGAGGCCGCCAGCACTGGTTTCTATAGCTACAGACCTGATTGATCTCTCCTGATAGGCTGCCAGCACTGGTCGCTACAGCTACAGACGTGTTCAAGCTCTCCTGATAAGCTGCCAACACTGGTTGCTATAGCTACATACCTGTTTGAGCTCTCCTGATAGGCTGCCAGCACTGGTTGCTATAGCTACAGACCTGGCTTCTACTGCAGCCCAGTAAACATGCCCCTAAATTCAAAGTGAAACCAAGAAAACAGGACTGAGGTGAGATGAATCAATGTAGTGAGACAACCCCTTTAAGAATCTTATTATTATACTATGTGCTAGATATCTATGGAGTTCATTTTTAGACCTGGTACCAGATACATAAGGTTTATTGAATAGACTTGGGACCATATTTGTAAAGATTTTGGGCAACGTGTCAGAAAATCGCCAGTTTTAAGAAGCATTAAATGAGTGTACAGTGCACCAGAATGTATGGACCTGTCATATATCTGGCGGGTGCAGATAGTATATTATATTTTAGGCGCAATCAAGTGCCTGGCGCAAAACTAGTTTTGTTGTACGACAGTTCATATATATATATACAATAGGGCTACAACAGTTTTTTAGCGCAAAATACACCAGAAAATGGCGCAGTCCAATTCTGACATGCCGGCCTTTATTTTTAGGCTTGGCACCCTTTACTACGTGTCATAGGGCTGCTCACTGGGTTTAGTGCCAGATGTGGGGTTCTTTGCTCCATTTAGCACAAGTGATTCTCTATCCTTAGGGTTTGTTCACACGGCATGTTGGGTCCATGTCAATATACGTTCTTAGGTTCGTTTCTGGGTTCGTCTTGACAGACCCAAACGCATCTAAAAATGAGCAGTGTTTTACATTGCTCGCAATTGCTGTTGATCGAACTGTTCTAGAAAAGTTCCGTTCTAGTAGAACTTCTCGAATTTTTCGAGCTCGAACCGAATGGTTTACTGTTCGTTCAAGTAAGTTCTAGTTCTGGTTCGACACGCCATTTTCAGTTTCATTTTCAGTGGCTTTATGTACTTTTGGCTCCATCCAATCACCTTTCTGCTCTTTTGGACCGACTCAGACTCCCAAAATATAGAATAAGTTTGTCCAGTTAGTTCGATGCAGTGCAAAGAGCAAGAGGAATTGGCTCCGGCCAGTGCTACTGCTCCCATATCTTCAGCCTCATCACATGAGGAGTGTAATTGATAACATGGAGCAGGCAAAGCGCTGCCCCAGGGGAAAAGATTCTGCTCCCAACAGATTTCAGCAAAATTTTTCACCTGCTTTTAAAGAAGTAGAAGAGCTCAACCATTCATCAAAACTGTGACTGAGGCAATTCCTTTATACTCTGACATTGGTAGAGATGTTGCCCCTGTGGTCACCGCTTTCCCCCAACCCAAGTTAGTGTAGAGAGGCCGTTCTCTAGCCTGGAAATTATGAGATCAGATGAGAGGTCATGTATGCAGGATCTGATGGAGGCAATACTATTTCTCAGAACAAATTCAGAGATTCCACAAATGTTCCTGTAGTGTTTTGCATATTTACAATTTTTTTGTGTTCTAAAGTCCTATCCAATAAATATATTTTACACTGACAAGCAAAAGGGTAACAATGTTTTGAACCTGTGACTTTCAGGCTCCATATCTCTCCATCCACTACAGCTTTGTACATGAGGCTACTGTAATTTTATATACAGTCATCTTACCTATCTTATACATAAATGTGACTTGCAAGTATTTAGCATCTGCTTAGTTCTGCAGATTCTTTCCTGTAACTGTATTGTTACTGTTTTGCTCCTAAAAATCAAAATGTTAATTTTTATTATTTTGTTAGTATTTGGTAAATCCACCTTTGGTTTTCAATACTGCCTGAATCCTTCTGGGCTCTGGATCAGATTCAAGCATATCTTGACCAAAATCTCAACATTCCCAATGTTGGTACAGACTGGACTTGGATACAAATACAGCATTTTCTTCAACTCTACCCACAAGTGTTCAAAAGATCACATTGTTACCCTTTTTCCTCTCAATGTCTGTTCTACCTAAATAGCTTGGTTATTGTATCATAAGGTGAAAAAACAGCGGATGTTACCATTATACTACAGTAAAGTTATCACTTAAACATGAGGGAGTCGGGGTCGGGAGTCGGAGGTTTGGAAAATTGAGCTTTGGCTTGCCGACTCCATAGCCCTGCCTGATACTGTCTAATTTTTCCCAGTCTCTATTACACTATTGAGTTTTATTTTGTTTTTGATTATTTTACATTTTTTCTTTTCTCAAAATATTCCTAAATTCTCTACATTTTTTTATTTTTTTTTTGGTGCACACAAAATGAACCGTATCTGTATCTTTTACTGTATGTTTGTAAAATAAGCGAAAATACTACTAAATAATTCATTTTATTTTTCCCATTTATAGCTCCTGGTATGCCATGCAGATATTCCGTAGACAGAAAACAGAAAGTCATTTAGGGATAATCTTGCTTTTAGCTAAACAAGCTCTGTACATTTTATTTTCTGCACTTAGAGGACAGAAAAAACCCCCCGAAAGCATCAATTCTCCGTGTGATCTCTTCTCTCTTTCATGTCCCAGCTACCTGTAAATATCATCCATGAAGCATTTCATCAGGTTTTCTGCAGACATCTTATCACAGTGTACGTAACGTTCTGCCACTTTCGGCATAATTGCACCTCTCTTGTGAAATAAAATCAATAGCAAATAAAAGAAAATCATGTTTAGAAAAAAATTCGGCTAAAGCTGCGAATCAGAAGGGGGGAAAATAGATTTCATAGAGGGGGCAGAATAAACAAAACTACTAAAGTGTATAAGACCTAGGACTAGATAAAATATAACTTTTATTCTCAAATTTATAAAAAGACATAAACTAATACCCTGATATAAGATACCCTATCATTATCCCTAAATAAACTAAGCAAAAGCAATCCAACATCAGCAGCACTCTAAGGCACTAAAAAACAGTCAAAGAGGACACAACAATTTTTTTAAAAAGCATATCTGCTACTATGAAATATATGAAAAAACTTGGGGTTCTTAGTGTACATTTTTGATCAAAACTGTAAAAGCCCACCTACCACAGCAAGGTGACCTCAATTCAGGTGGGAACCTACGCTACATGCTACCTCTATTGGTGCCTGTTCATACCTCCTCACTTCAGGGTTAGAAGGCTCCAATTGCAAACCTGATCTGAATTAAAAGCCTGTGTAGGCGGGCGGAGTGCACAAACCAGTTGGGATCACCTTGCTGCGGTAGGTGGGCTTTTACAGTTTTGATCAAAAATGTACACTAAGAACCCCAAGTTTTTTCATATATTTCATAGTAGCAGAAATGCTGTTTTAATAAATTCTAGTGTCCTCTTTGACTGTTTTGTAGTGCCTTAGAGTGCTGCTGATATTGTATTTTGCTTGCATAGCTATTGACTGCCACACCAGTGTGCACCTATATGTTTATTTTTCATAGCAGATGTGCTGACCAGATTCTGTTTTTTATCCTAAATAAACTAAGACTGCCTATAACAAAAGGGGAAACCGCCCCAAGAAGGGCGCCCCCCAAACCGGAAACCTAAACTACCACGACCCTAAATAACTCTAACAAGCTAAACCATAAATGATTTCTTGCTATGAAACAATTGACCTAACAGACAATAATAATAGCAAACCAACAAAAAGTGCCATAGATTATGAAGAAAAGAAAATCTCAAATGGTAAAAGATTTGCCTAGACGACGCAGTTTCCTCCAATTTTGGGGTATTCTCAGAGGACAATAGGAGCTTGACGCACAAAGCCCAATAGAGACACAAACACAAATATAAGAAAACTGACGTCCCTTGCTAGGAGGAGAGATAGCGGTTGATAAACTAAAGGGTCCAAGATAAATAGATAACAGATCCCTTCAAAAAAAGTGCCACGATATGGTATGGAAGGCAGTAACTATTCCTGGACGTCAGGGGCAGGTGTATATATATGCTAGGTGACCGGCGTCAGATGAGAAAGGGGGCAGAATAAGAAGCACAAGAACCAAGTACCAGGTTTCGTCTGAGTGGTCAGTAATTGGTATAAGCTTGTATGATCTTTTAGGTTGGACTGGATGGATTTGGGTCTTTTCCAACCGTATCTACTATATTAGAATCCTGTGTTGCTGAATAAGGGTGGGTTCCCACGGCACTGAACAAATACCGGTCGGTTTGCCGGCCGGTATTTATCCTGTTTTGCGGCCGTCCCCACGGCCGCGGGGGAGGGGCGGCTTTTCTCCACGATGAGCGGAGAAAAGCCCTCCCCCTTCATATTGGCTGGCCTCATTGGTTTCTTGGCTTGTAGAATTCGTGAATTGCCAGTTGTACAATTTGGACTTTTAGAGCCAGCCAGACCAACCAACAACAGGCAGTAGGGAATTTCATAGACAGAAATGGAGAAAACGTCAAAAAGTCAGACAAGATTTTGGCCTCATTGACTGCTCGGCAGAATAAGTGAAGTCCTGATCAGTAGCTATATGGGGTAATTCTACAGTATGGACTTTTGGAGCCTGTTGGACCACCCCACGCCTGGAAATAGAGAAAAACCCAAAAAGTCAGACACCAGTGGCAAATTTCTGGCCTAATTGGCTACTTGGCTTGTAGAATAAGTGAAGTCTTGATTGGTGGATATATGGGGTAGTTGTGTAATATTGACTTTTGGAGCCAGTTAGAGCACTCCAGGCCTGGAAATAGAGACTTCAATTGACAAAAACAGAGAGGAACCCACAAAGTCAAAACACCGGTAGCAAATTTTCGGTCTCCTTGGCTGCCTGGCTTGTAGAATTAGTGAAGTCCTGATCAGTAGATATATGGGGTAATTCTACAATATGGACTTTTGGAGCCTGTTGGACCACCCCACGCCTGGAAATAGAGACTACCATAGGCAGAAATAGAGAAAACCATAAAAAGTCAGACACCGGTGGCAAATTTCTGGCCTCATTGGCTTCTCGGCTTTTAGAATTAGGGAAGTCTCAATTGTGCAATATAGACTTTTAGAGCCAGCTATAGCACCCAAGGTCTAATAATAAAGGATTCCATAGACCGAAGCAAAGAAAAAAATCTAAAAAGTCAAAAACCTGGTAGCAAATTTATGGCATCATTGGCTCTCTGGCTTGTAGAATTAGTGAAGCCCTGATCAGTGGATATAAGGGGTAATTGTACAATTTTTGGAGCCAGTTGGACCAACCAGGCTGTCACGGATGCCCCAGCGACCCTCGTCCCGGGTCTCAGGCGCATCCGTGCCCCGACACCGAGCGGCGCCCCATCCCGCACGTCGGTGCCGGGGTCCGCTCATCCTCCTGTCTCTGCCGGCATTCACTTACCCGGCCACGCTCCTGTTCAGCCTGTCTCTGTCCTGCGGCGTGCACGGCCCCGCTCCCTAGGGCGCGCGCGCCGACAGTGTGTGAAATTTAAAGGGACAGTGCGCCGGTAATTGGTCATTGCCGGGCACTGTTCCTATTTTAGTCCGGCCCCTTCCTGGCAGCCTTGCCGGATCCTTAGTGTTTATGCCTTTGGAGAAAGCGTTCCAGAAAGCCTTGTCTTGTCTTCCCGTGTACCGTACCCTTTGCTCACGTTTACCGACCACGATTCTTGCCGCCTGTCCTGACCTTCTGCCTGTCCACGTCTATGAACCAGAGCTGACCATCCGCCTGTCCCCGACTACGAGCCTGCCTGACGAATCTGTACCACGCCTACCCTCGGCCGCCACCGCAGGCAAGCCCTGCCAGTGGAAGCGACCTGGTAGATTCCCGCCGCAGCAAGTCCATCCCGCTTTGCGGCGGGCTCTGGTGAATACCGGGACCTACTTAGATTCCGCTCCCTGGTGTGGGCTTCCACCATCGTCTGCGGTGGTCCAGCGGATCCACTACCAGACCGTTACACAGGCCCTGGAAACAGAGACTTTCTTAGACAGAAACAGAGAGAGACCCAAAAAGTCAGACACCGGTGGCAAATTTCCGGCCTCATTTGCTTCTTGCCTTGTAGAATAAGTGAAGTCTTGATGGGTGGATATATGGGGTAGTTGTGTAATATTGACTTTTGAAGCAATTTAGAACACTCTAGGCCTGGAAATAGAGATTTCCATTGACAAAAACAGAGAGGAACCCACAAAGTCAAAACACCGGTAGCAAATTTTTGGACTCCTTGGCTTGTAGAATTAGTGAAGTCCCAATGGGTAGATTTATGGGGTCATTTTTCAGTGTTGCATTTTGGATCCAAACCAGGTAATAGAAACTTCCATAGAGAGAAATTTAAAACAGTCCCCCCCCCAAAAAAATGAGAAAAGTGCTTTCTTTGAATTCCCTTGAGCTTCCCTTTGAGGTGCAGTGTTTTTGGGAGGGAACCTCTCTATTGTGACTATTCTTATTGTGGCGATCATTAGCAGAGCCCCTCCGCGGTGGAGGGAAGGTTTCTCAGATCTGCTTTGAAGCTGCATATACTTCTCTCTCCGTGGATGGCAGCCGGCTTCAGCTGCGTGCGGCGCTATCTTTAAATAGTCTTAGTAAATACAGGGTTCATGTATAAGCGATGAATGAGGCATCCGGGGACCCTCCGCTCCCGCGAACACTATTATGTTGTCAAGTGCTATCCAAACATGTACTGGAGAACACAAGGAGCTCTTATCCATTCCCGGCTTGTCTTCTGTTTCATGCAAATTCAGCCAAGCTTCTGACACCTGAAGTACAAGAAAACGCTGAGAGCATCACTTTCTGATGACTAAAGGACGGGTTAGGAAAAAGAAGAAATACTCTGCATTGGCTGGAAATAGACTCGTAATATCACAGCAAAATTGCCTATGGGTCACTGCTTTGTACAGTCAATTTTTATATGAAACAGCCTACTGCCGGGACCCCCGGTGATCAGCTGTAATCAGTGGGAGAGCCTGAGAGCAACCTCCCTGCAGCGTCACCACAGGAGGAAAGAGGGGAGCCCAGTAAAATTAATGGGCTGTTCAAGTTATGCATGGGCATGGCAGAATATAACTAATTTAATACTCCTCCTATATACAAGACTATAACTACTATAATACTGCTCCTATGTACAAGAATATAACTACTATAATACTGCTCCTATGTACAAGGATATAACTACTATAATACTGCTCCTATGTACTAGAATATAACTACTATAATACTGCCCCCTATGTACAAGAGTATAACTACTATAATACTGGCCCCCTATGTACAAAAATATAACTACTATAATACTGCTCCTATGTACTAGAGTATAACTACTATAATACTGCTCCTATGTACAAGAATATAACTACTATAATACTGGCCCCTATGTACAAGAATATAACTACTATAATACTGCACCTATGTAAAGAATAAATACTATAATACTGCTCCTATGTACAAGAATATAACTACTATAATACTGCTCCTATGTACAAGAATATAACTACTATAATACTGCCCCTATGTACAAGTAAATAAGTAATATAACTCTTCCCCTATGTACAAGAATATAACTACTATAATACTGCCTCCTATGTACAAGAATATAACTACTATAACACTGCCCCTATGTACAAGAATATTACTATAATACTGCTCCTATGTACAAGAATATAACTACTATAATACTGCCCTCTATGTACAAGAATATAACTACTATAATACTGCTCCTATGTACAAGAATATAATTACTATAACACTGCCCCATGTACAAGAATATAACTACTATAACACTGCCCCTATGTACAAGAATATAACTACTATAATACTGCCCCTATGTACAAGAATATAACTACTATAATACTGCCCCTATGTACAAGAATATAACTACTATAATACTGCCCCTATGTACAAGAATATAACTATTATAATACTGCCCCTATGTACAAGAATATAACTACTATAATACTGTCCCCTATATACAAGAATATAGCTACTATAATACTGCCCCTATGTACAAGAATATAACTACTATAATACTGCCCCTATGTACAAGAATATAACTACTATAATACTGCCTCCTATGTACAAGAATATAACTACTATAATACTGCCCTCTATGTACAAGAATATAACTACTATAATACTGCCTCCTATGTACAAGAATATAACTACTATAATACTGCCCCATATGTACAAGAATATAACTACTATAATACTGCCCCATATGTACAAGAATATAACTACTATAATACTGCCTCCTATGTACAAGAATATAACTACTATAATACTGCCCATATGTACAAGAATATAACTACTATAATACTGCCCCATATGTACAAGAATATAACTACTATAATACTGCCCCTATGTACAAGAATATAACTACTATAATACTGCCCCTATGTACAAGAATATAACTACTATAATACTGCCCTTCTGTATGAACACATAATGAGATGCCTTCCTGACCTTTCCTCAGTGGTTTTGTATGGAGTAGGTATATGAGAGGCTCCATAGGAATCAATTATAGAAGCTTCTGTCGGGCTGCGAGCCGATGTCTGAGGGTCTTGTAGCTGGAATCGGCCTCTGACTAATGAGTGGCGGGTTTCCGCAGTGTGGAGAGTGGGCGCTGAGTCCGTCTTCCATGGTGGGATTAATTATAGTTGTATCTGCAGGTAATTCCGTCGCTGCTTCTGATAAGTTGTCGGAGTAACGTGCAGCTTGAGCTCAGTTCAGTGTTTCACTATGAATGTAGGTGAGGATCAGTGCGACCTCCGGGCACTTTATATTCATGGAGCAGTGGTTGTTAAGGTTTTATAGGACGTGTCTGAGGTTTCAGATGATCCTTGGAAGAGAACACTTGTCTGTACCCCAGAGCTGCTTTCACTTGTGGTGGAAATGTTGCAGATTTTCAGTGCGGATTTTGCTTGGAAGTTCTCCAGCAGGATACAGTCCTCACGCAGTAGAAGATTTCCATGGGGAAGTTCTCCAGCAGGATACAGTCCTCACGCAGTAGAAGATTTCCATGGGGAAGTTCTCCAGCAGGATACAGTCCTCACGCAGTAGAAGATTACCATGGGGAAGTTCTCCAGCAGGATACAGTCCTCACGCAGTAGAAGATTTCCATGGGGAAGTTCTCCAGCAGGATACAGTCCTCACGGGGGTAGAAGATTTCCATGGGAAGTTTCTCCAGCAGGACCACGTCCTCACGCAGTAAAATTTTCCCCATGGGAGTTCCCCCAGCAGGATACAGTCTCACCAGTAGAAGTTTTCCGGGGGAAGTTGACCTACGGTGCAAGTTTTTACATTCCAGCTGAGTTCTGTTGTAAAAAGTGTTCGAATTTGTTGCAGATTTTATGCATGGATTTTTATCATACTTGTTATTTATTTTTTTGAGCGCCATTAACCAGTTCCTTGCCCTTCCCCCTCCCTCCTTACTGGGCACATTCAGTGATTCAGCTATTTTTTCTTGACATTTTAGGTTTAATTTTTTTGTATTTTTTTACGATTTTATATATACAGGAAACCCCGGTTTTTGGGGCCCAAGGGTTTAGGGTTTTTTAGGGTTTTTTAAGTTGAATTTGGGGAAATTTGGGAAACGGTTATTTTTTTCATGTAACCCCAAAACCCAAAATTTTTTTTTTTAGTTTGGATTAGTGGGGGAAGGGTTTTTACATTTGGTTTGTTTGTCTGTCCCGGGTTAAAGTTTTCACCTCATTTCACCTCATGTGTGCTGTGGCATGCGGGAAACCCTGTTGTTTCCACAGCTTATTCTGTTTGGGGGGAACATGGAACTCCCAAAATGCCAGCAGGCCCAAAAGTTATGTTTGTTACAAAGGGGATAGATGCAATTTGGGAAACGGGGGGTAAGTCAGGGATTCCCTTGTTTATGTATGTGGTGTTTTTTTTTTTGTTTGGGTTGTTCCGTTTTTTTATTTTTTTAAAGTAAAATTTTAATATATATTTTATATATAAAAATAAAAAAAAAAAAAAAAACCAAATTTAAAAACAAAACATTTTTCGGGGAAAGTTTTTGGAACTTAAAAAAACCACCCCTTTTTTTTTTTCCAAAATTTTTTTGCCTTTTTTTTTAAATTTCCCAAAAATTTTATTTTTATTTTTTTTTTATGGGGGGGTGGGGAATTAATAAAATTTTTTTTTAAAAAAATTTTAAATTTTAAATCCCCCTTTTTTCCCCCGGATTTATTAGGTACACCATGCTGGGAAGGGTTTGGACCCCTTTTGTTCAGAAATTGCCTCAAATTTTCGGGGGTTTTGGGCTTTTCCAAAACCGGGGGCCCAATTTGGGTTTCCCAAGGGGCCCAAAGGTCCCAAGAAAATATTCCCCCCACCATGACACCACACCCACACCCCTAAACCGGGGGATAAAAGGGCCAGGAGGGAAACCCATGCTTTATGTTGTTGACCCCAAAATTTTTCTGCCCCTTTCCATCCAAAATGTCCCCGCAAAAATCGGACTCTTTTCAAAACCGGGCCCAACGTTTTTCCAATCTTCTACTGTCCATTTCGTGTGTTTGGGGAAAATTGGGAGCCTATTTTTCCTTTTTCTTAGTAAAAGGAAAGTGGCACCCGGTGGGGGTTTTCTGCAGCTGTGCCATCTGCCAAAAAGTTCCCCTTTACTGGGGCGTTCAGAGAGCTCTTCTCCCTCCCTTGGTTTGTAAGGGTGGTATTTGGTCACTGTTGCCTTTCATCAGCTCAAAACCCAAGTTGCCCATTCTCCCTTTTGACCCCCTGGATAAACAAGGCTTTTCCGCCCCACCTGCCGTTTAATGGATGTTTTTTCTTTTTCGGACCATTCTTGTAAACCTAGAGATGGTTGTGCGTGAAAACCCGGGGGGTTTTTCAGCAGTTTTGAAATCTCAGACCGGCCCTTTGGCAAAAAACAACCATCCCCACGTTAAAAGGCATAAAATCCCCTTTTTTCCCCCTTATGATGTTCGGTTTGAACTGCAGGATTTTGTTTTGGGACCATGTTTTAATGCCTAAATGCACTGATTGCCGCCAGGGATGGCTGTTAGAAATTAAGTTTTTAACGAGCAGTTGGCGGGGTGTACTAATAAAGTGGCCCGGTGAGTTATATATTTTTTAAAAATTTTTTAAAAAGGGGAAAAATTTTTTTAAAAAGGGTTTTTCTTAAGGTTAAATTGTTATTAAATTTCGGAAAAATTGGGGCCTTTTTTTTTGTTTTTAAGTTGAAGGAAGTGGCCCCCCCGGTTTTTTTCATTTTTTCTAAGGTTTTGGGGTTAGTGGGGAAGTTTTTCCCTTTTTTTTGAAAGGGGGGCCTTTTTTTTTTTTAAAATTTTAAAACCTAACGTTCTTACCTTGTTGACTTGGCATCCTGGCATTTGCAACAGGGCCCCGTAATATTTTTTTTTTGGAATTTTGAAAACCAAACCCAAAAATCGGGGGGTTTAGATTTTGTAATATAATTTTAAAAAAAATAATTTAAATAATTTTTTTTTATAATTTTTAATAGGATTTTCTTGAATATTAAAATTTTAAAATGATTTTATTATGGGTTTTAAAAATTTTAAAAGTGTTTAAAATTAAGGGTTTATATATATAAGGGGGTATTATAATATATATTATATATATATTTATATTTATATTTTATAGTTAATTATATATTTATACTTAAGGAATTTATTTTAAGGTTAATTTCTTTTATCTATATTTTGATGGTAGATTTTAGATATTTTGATATATTTGGGAAATATACCCCAAATTGGGGAAAAAAAAGTAAAAAAAAAGTCTGATTTTTATATTTTTTTTAGCAATATTTTTTAAGTAGCACTAAATAAGTTTTATCATTTTGTCACTTTTCCATCACAGACGTTTATATAAAGGTGATATAATGCTTTACGGTTGTCATGTCCAGGGCTAAAATTTGCGGTTCGGGCTGTTTTTAAAAAAATAATATTTAATATTTTTTTTTTTCCGGGGCCCCAAATGGCCCCAAGAAACAGGGAAAAAAATGGAAAATAGGGCCCGGGGCCATACGTCCAGAAGATCCATAGGCCCCAGACCGATCTGTGCTGGTAAGGGCCCTTTGGAGATAGCGCTGACTTTTTGAGGGCCATCTGCCTGTACAGATATCCACAACATATAATGAGCAGTAAGTGTTTGTCGTATAATGGCAGCCTCGGGGTGTTGCCCGAAATTTGGCACTCCGACCCATTCCAACAAAGGCCCTGGACACTTCAGTGGGGCCATGATGGGTCTATTGACGGCTGTTGGTAATAGCATATTGACCCAATTAATAGCACAATCTCGGCTGGAACAGCTCGTTAATGGGAATCCACTGGGTTGAACTGGCCCCCACAGTGAGTTAGCGGGAGTCACGTGGGGTGGAAGCGGCGGCTTTGAACCAGTCACATTTTCTTACCCAGCATCTGAGCTTCTGCGTCCACACGAGAGTGCCCGGCCGCCGCCCTGCCCGGTGAGGGGTGTAGACACGTCAGCCCGCGGGCAAGCCCGGCTGAGCCGCTCCCGCACCGTCAGCGCCTCGCCAAGCCCCGGCCGAGCCGCTCCCGCACCGTCAGCCCGAGGCCAAGCACCGGCCGAGCCGCTCCCGCACCGTCAGCCCGAGGCCAAGCACCGGCCGAGCCGCTCCCGCACCGTCAGCCCGAGGCCAAGCACCGGCCGAGCCGCTCCCGCACCGTCAGCCCGAGACGAAACCCGAGCGCTCATCCATCGGCAGCCCGAGGCCAAGCACCGGCCGAGCCGCTCCCGCACCGTCAGCCCGAGGCCAAGCACCGGCCGAGCCGCTCCCGCACCGTCAGCCCGAGGCCAAGCCCCGGCCGAGCCGCTCCCGCACCGTCAGCCCGAGGCCAAGCACCGGCCGAGCTGCTCATCCATGGTCAGCCTGAGGCCAAGCACCGGCCGAGCCGCTCCCGCACTGTCAGCCCCTCCCACCCACCGGCCGGCCGCTCCGCACCGTCAGCCCGGGGCCCCAAGCACCGGCCAAAGCCGCTCCCGCCCCGGGTCAGCCCGAGGCCTAGCATCGGCCGAGCCGCTCCCGCACCGTCAGCCCCTCGCCAAGCACCGGCCGAGCCGCTCCCGCACCGTCAGCCCCTCGCCAAGCACCGGCCGAGCCGCACCCGCACCGTCAGACCCTCGCCAAGCACCGGCCGAGCCGCTCCCGCACCGTCAGCCCGGGGGCCAAGCACCACCGAGCCGCACCCCGAAACCGTCAGCCCGAGGCGAAGCTCTCTCATATCTGAATTCAATGCAGCCCGGACCCAAATGCATTGTTATGTTCACTGCCTGAGGTTTGCTTTTGTAATTCCCGTTCTGGGTCCCCAAGAGGTCACGGGCCCCGATAGAAATTGGCGTAATTTTCTCACAGATTTCCACTGACGCATTGATTACCTGTATTTACTCGTGTTCAGCGTCCTTGGGAGCCGCGTCAACGTGCACGAGCCGTTCTACTGAGATCTATAAGGAAACACAGTGCCCGTCATTTATCAAAAGTATCTAAATGTGAAACTGTCGTTGTTACCCATAGCAACCAATCAGAGCCCATAGCAACCAATCAGAGCCCATAGCAACCAATCAGAGCTCATAGAACCAATCAAGCCCAAGCAACCATCGGGCCCATAACGACCAATCAGAACCCATAAGACCAATCAGAGCCTTAGCAACCAATCAGGCTATAGCAACAATCAGAGCTATATAATAATCAAGCCATAGTAACCAATCACAGCTCTAATTGCTATGGGCTCTGATTGGTTGCTATAGGTTCTGGTTACTATGGGATCTAATTGGTTGCTATGAGCGCTGATTGTTTGCTTGGTTGGTTCTATGGATCAAATTTGGGTTTCTATGGGCCTGTTGCTATGGATCTAATTGTTGCTACTAGTGCTGATGTTGCTACTAGTGCTGATTGGTTGTACAACGTTTATTGGTGCTATGGGCCTAATTGATTGCTATGGGTTTATTGTGTCCACAGGCGCTGATTGTTGTTGGCTCCAATGATTGTGAGTTTTGGTTAACAGCACAATGTTGCTTGGGCTTGATTGCTTGGGCTCTGGTTGATACGAGCAGATTGGTTGCTTGGGCTCTGATGCTGGCTTGGTGGTTGTGTGAGCTCTGATTGGCTGTATGGTTCTGTTGGCGCTAGGCTGATTGGTTGCTATGGGCTCTGAATTGCATAGGTTCTGAATTGGTTGCTATGGGCTTGGTTGCTCATAGCCTCGAATTGTGCTTGGCCCTCTGATTGGATCTTATTGGCTCTGATGGTCGCTATGGGCTCTGATTGGTTGCCATGGGCTCTCGATTGACATGGCTTGATTGGTTGTTAATGGGCTCTGATTGGTTATATAGAGCTCTGATTAGGTTGCTATGGGCTCTGATTGGTTGCTATGATCTCTGATTGGTATGGGCTCTGATTGGTTGCTATGGGCTCTGATTGGTTGCTATGAGCTCTGATTGGTATGGGCTCTGATTGGTTGCTATGGGCTCTGATTGGTATGGGCTCTGATTGGTTGTTATGGGCTCTGATTGGTTGCTATGAGCTCTGATTGGTTGCTATGGGCTCTGATTGGTTGTTATGGCCTCTGATTGGTTGCTATGGCCTCTGATTGGTTGCTATGGGCTCTGATTGGTATGGGCTCTGATTGGTTGTTATGTGCTCTGATTGGTTGCTATGGGCTCTGATTGGTTGCTATGGGCTCTGATTGGTCGCTATGGGCTCTGATTGGTTACTATGGGCTCTGATTGGTGGCTATGGGCTCTGATTGGTTGCTGTGGGCTCTGATTGGTCGCTATGGTCTCTGATTGGTCACTATGGGCTCTGATTGGTGGCTATGGGCTCTGATTGGTTGCTATGGGCTCTGATTGGTGCTATGGGCTCTGATTGGTTGCTATGGGCTCTGGTTGTCGTATGGCTCTGTTGGTTACTATGGGCTCTGATGGTGGCTGTGGGCTCTGATTGCTGTGGGCTCTGATTGGTCGCTATGGTCTCTGATTGGTTGCTATGGGCTCTGATTGGTTATGGGCTCGGATTGGTTGCTATGGGCTCTGATTGGTTGTTATGGGTTCTGATTGGTTGCTATGGGCTCTGGTTGGTGTGAGCAACAAAGACAGTCTTACTGCTAGACTGTTGATACAGAAGGCCCAATGTCTACAATGTAATGGAGTGTAAGGTTTACTCAGTGGCTTTGTCCATCTCTCCTGGGGATAGTCCTCTCTGGGCTTTGCTCACCAGAGACCTAATTTCTTTAAGGCTTCAATTTACATCATTATTTTTAACTCTCCCCCTCTCGGGGGCCATATTATAGCCATAGGTGCTATTGTCACAGCATTGCCCGAGGTCTACATCAGGCTCCTGACCGGCGTCTCACCTGAGCATCCAACACCTGAAGTCAGGTTGATGAGACATCTCTGGCTCCAGTCTGGAAACAAGAGCTGAGATGAGGACGGGGATAAGGATGAATTTTACTAATGGAAAGGGTATAAGCCGTGACAACCAGGGTTACACGTCGGGCATTGAAGCCCAGGAGCCTCATGTTACTTCCCCGGTGCTAGGACAATGTCCAACACTTCGAGTCGCTTGGACCGTACCATGAACTTACCTTGTCCGGTCCGTCTTTCCGATGGGGGGTAAAATCCTTGGACCTTTTCTGAACTCAGATGGATCTGGATATTTTTGTGGTATAAAATTCTTGCACCTATTCCGTCCACCAATCAACCTACATTTATTTTTTACTATAAAATCCTTGGACCTCTTTTGCCTTCTAATCAACCTGAAATTTTTGTTCTAAAATTCTTGGACCTTTTTCTGAATTCAGTGGATATGAATATTTTGTGGTATAAAATCCTTGGACGTTAACGGGGTTTTGCCACAAAGTCATTTCATGCCTGCTTTATCCAGCTTCAGCTCTCAGTGTGCTCAAAACGGGGGTGTGTGGGATTTGTTGGAACTGCGTATCTTGTGGCCTTGCAGGCTTGTCATCACCATGCCTTTCCCCAGAGGGGTTTACTCTAGTCAAACAAAGGTCTGTGTACTAGGTAGCCAAGTGGTTAGAGCTTCTGCCTTATAACATAGTGGTTCAAATCCCTGCAGGAGCCAAGCATATTGTTGTTTTTTTTCCTCAATGCACATACCTGATTGAAGTTTCTTTTCTTCTTTTAATTTGCACTGTTTGACTAGTTACTAAGGACTATACTAAGAGTATAGAGGACGGGAGTAGAATGACAGCACCTGGGGTTGAACACTTGCCCAGCAGTGAGTGTGTATGATTACTAAGGAGTACAGAGGACTGGAGTAGATTGACAGAACCTGGGACTGAACACTCGCTTAGCAGGGAGTGTGTGTGATTACTAAGGAGAACAGAGGACGGGAGTAAAATGACAGCACCTGGTGTTGAGCACTGCCAGCAGTGAGTGTGTGATTACTAAGGAGTATAGAGGATGAGAGTAGTATGACAGCCCCTGGGGTTGAACACTCGCTCAGCAGTGAGTGTGTGATTACTAAGGAGTACAGAGGATGGAGTAGAATGACAGCACCTGGGGTTGAACACTGCCAGCAGTGAGTGTGTGTGATTACTAAGGAGTACAGAGGACGGAGTAGAATGACAGCACCTGGGTTGAACACTCGCTCGGCAGAGAGTGTGTGGGATTACTAAGGAGTACAGAGGACTGGAATAGAATGACAGCACCTGGTGTTGAACACTGCTGCATGAGTGTGCTAGGATTACTAAGGAGTATAGAGCACGGGAGTAGAATGACAGCACCTGGGGTTGAACACTCGCTCAGCAGTGAGTGTGTGTGATTACTAAGGAGTACCGAGGACGGGAGTAGATGACAGAACCTGGGTGAACACTCGCGCAGGAGTGTGTGATTACTAAGGAGCACAGAGGACGAGAGTAAAATGACAGCACCTGGTGTTGAGCACTCGCTCAGCAGTGAGTGTGTGATTACTAAGGAGTACAGTGGACAGGAATAGTATGACAGCCCCTGGGGTTGAAGACTCGCTCAGCAGTGAGTGTGTGCGATTACTATGGAGTACAGAGGACAGGAGTAGAATGGCAGCACCTGGGGTTGAACACTTGCCCAGCATTGAGTGTGTGTGATTACTAAGGAGTACAGAGGACTTGAGTAGAATGACAGCACCTGGGGTTGAACACTCGCTCAGCAGTGAGTGTGTGTGATTACTAAGCAGGGAACAGACTGACAGTAGCTGCCTGAGAGGAGAGGTGATGTCTGAGCATGTGCAGCCAGGACTGAGGAGCTATCGTCACTGGTCGTATCCCCTGGAGATGAGCTGTACACTATGCATCGCTAAGGGAGCAGCTAAAACAAAAAATGGTGCAGAATTTTTAATGATGAAGGGTGAAAATGTTTATTATTGCATTTGCAAGCTTCCAACATCCATTTTACTTCATGGCAAAAACCCTTTGATTTTATAGTCCTGGAAAATCCATATGCACCAAAAGTCGAGGCAGAAATGGGACATTTTGCAGCATTTTAGTGCTTACGGTTTTGTTGTGTTTTTTTCTTAAAGAGACAGTACCAGGAAGCATCCGTCGATGGTTGGCTTCATCTGCTGCTCTTTCCTCTCGTCTCTCCCAGGTGTGACAGACTATCTGTAACCCGATCTGTAATTAGCCTTCATTATAATTTTCAGTTTATCCTTCGGCAAATCAGTTATTTATTAATGTGTGTATAACAGGCAAACAGATGCCGACAGCATTTCATTACAGCGCCAATTAACAATTCAATCTCTTCCATTAACACCGCTATAATATCCTCTCCTGACTGCGAGAGACAAGCAACTGCCTTCCCAGCCCCCCACCCTGCCTGTCGCTGCCTGTAGGTCGTTCAATAGGGCGGTAATTATAATACCTGGATTTATGACACCGCCGCCGTCTTCACGCGTTTCGCGTTTTTTTTTTCTTAATTTGTTTTGTTTTCCTGTCTTCTCTTTTGTCTTGTTAGCTGGTTTTACTGTTTGGATTTGACATTTATTATACAAGTGATTTTTTTTTTTTTTTTTTTTTTTTTAAATAAACCTGACTTATATTATCCCAGAAAAAAACCGACACGGATTATGTTGTGGAAGGAGCGACATAAACCTCTTCTTTTTATTTGTGCCTGCATTATGGGCGCTGAGGGAATGTGGTGTCTTGAAGACTAATACTTGGCTTTGTAGAGAGAGGGTATGGATACTGGTTTGCATTTCAATCACATATATTCTATAATAAAACAATATGGAGTGCGGCCCCTATGCATGACATGGGGGGGGCATGAAAGATCTGTCCAGGAACGCTGCGCTCTGATTGGCTCATCTAGTTACTATCATATGGCCTGGGTCAGCTCATAGCATCACACGGCTTTCATTACCACCTGTAGCTGACGATACCCAACTCCACATCTCCGGCCCAGATATCACCTCTCTTCTCTCCTGGATCCCTGACTGTCTGTCCTCCATTTCCTCCTTCTTCTCCTCCCGTCTCCTGAAACTGAGCGTGGAGAAAACTTAATTCATCATCTTTCCACCGTCCCCCTCCATCCCTCCACCTGATCTCTCTATCACAGTCAATGGCTACACTCTCTCACCAGCTCCGCAAGTCCATTGCCTTGGGATAACCTTTGACTCCAATCTGTCCTTGAAACCGCACATCCAAGCCCTCACCTCTGCTGCTGCCTCCACCTGAAAAATATCTCCCGAATCCGCTCATTCCTTAACTTTGATGCTACTAAAATGCTGGTCCACGCCCTCGTCATCTCCCGCCTAGACTACTGCAACATTGCAACATCCTTCTCTATGGCCTCCCCTCTAGCACCCTCGCTCCCCTTCAAACCATCCTTAACTCTGCTGCCCCTCTGATCCATCCCTCTCCTCTCTCCTCCTCTGCCTCTCCCCTCTGCTAATCCATGCACTGGCTCCCATTGCCCAGCGAATCCAGTTCAAGCTACTAACCATGACCTACAAGGCTCTCCATAACCTCTCCCCTCCATACATCTCTGCCTTAATCTCCAGATACCTCCCCTCACGCAACCTCCGCTCCTCACAGGACCTTCTCCTTTGCTCTCCTCTTAAGTCCTCACATAACCGTCTCCAAGACTTCTCTCGTGCTTCCCCCACACTCTGGAACTCACTGCCCCAACACAGCAGACTCTCCCCCAATCTCACCAACTTCAAAATAAACCTGAAAACCCATCTCTTCAGAACCCTATAACCTACAATAACCCTGCTGCCACTGTACTACCCCACAAACATGTCTGCCCCTCACCTTCTGTCTCTTCCCACCTTCCTTGTAGAGTGTAAGCCCTCACGAGCAGGGTCCTCTCTCCCTCTGTACCAGTTGTTATTAATTTGTCACCTTTGTACGTGTTTGACGTATGTTGTGTATGCAACCTGAATGTACAGCGCCCTGGAACCGAGGGCGCTCTAAAATAAATAATAATAATAATAGTATGACTCTGCCTAACACCAATATGAGAATGATATGTATTACTGACCAGACATTCTCACACAGTTCAGTAACGTGAGAATGACCTCTGGTGACCACCAGGTATTCTAATACATCACTTGTCTCACCCTATGTCCCCGAAGTCTAAAGTTACCACAGGTTAGTCATACATTGTGAGAATGACCGACATTCTCATACATCAGTATTCATGCCATATGTCCCAGCATTTGCCATTGACCATATGGATGATCCAGAGGAGGCAGGAGAAGGTCATGTGGTCAGATGAGAGCAAAATAGAACTTTTTGGTAGCAGCTCAAATCACCGTCCCAACCGTGAAGCCTGGGGTGGAGACATCATACTTTTGGGGGGGGCTTTTCTGCAAAGGGAACAGGACGCCTGCACCGTATTGAAGGAAGGATGGATGTGGCCATGTATGTTGTGGTTGGGTCTTCTAGCAGGACAATGACCTGAAACACACAGCCAGGGCAACTAAGGAGTGGTTCCGTAAGAAGCATTTCAAGGTCCTGGAGTGGCTGAGCTAGTCTCCAGACCTGAACCCAATTGAAAATCTATGCATCCCCGAAACCTGGAAGATCTGGAGAAGATATGCAGGAGTGGGCCAAAATCCCTGCTGCAGAGTGTGCAAACTGGGCCAAGAAGTACAGGAAACGTCTGATCTCTGTAACTGCAAACAAAGGTTTCTGGACCAAATATGAAGCTCTGTTTTTCTATTGTGTCAAATACTTATTTCAGGCAATAAAATGCAAATTAATCATTTAAAAATCTTACAATGTGAATTTCTGGATTTTTTTTTAGATTCTGTCTTTCATAGTTGAAGTGAACCTACGATAAAAATGACCTCTCCATTTTTTGTCGGTGGGGTAATTTGCAAAATCACCAATGTATCAAATACTTATTTTCCCCACTGTAGCTCCCCAACCCCTTATATTATATTGCATTTCAATAGGTTTTCCAACCAGTATATTTTAGGACATATCTTGGTAATCAGACTGCCCAGCGATCTCTTGAGCCTTTAGTGATGTGTCAGACAGGACAACAAGGTTTATCACAATTTTCTTTGAAAAGTTACAAAACTAAAAATGGGCAATGGTGAAGGAGCAAGTTGCTAACTATGTTACAAATCAATATGGCTGTAGGCAATGAAAAGTAAGACACGGAGCACGGAACAAGTGTAGAAAATTTCAGGGCTGTGGAGTCGAAAGAAGTGTATCAGATAAAATAAAAATGATTAAAATTGCCTGATTGTTGCATCTTTCCCTCCATATGTAATAAATATCTAATGTTACTATTTTGCAACAGTAAATTTATTGTAACTAATGACCAGACTTGAGCTATTTACTAAGTAGTCGGTGTTGGAGCTGGAGTGTGGCTTACCCACTCCACAGCCCTGAAAATTGTATTCTCCACCTTGAGACACTGGCCCTAAGCAGTTTTTGGTCACATTTCTCGACACACCAGAATTGGACTTGGAACCCTCTTTGAGTGGCTAATACATGATCCACGCTACATATTTACTGAACTAAACAATTCAAGTTAATTAGTGATGTGAATGCGGCCGAGCAGCACGAGATAATGAACAAAAAGTTTTCATCACTACAGTTCGTTTCGAAAAGGTTCCCAAGCTGGCCTGGTCTAATATAGCTAGAAAAGGCACCAAAATAAGCTTAGAAACATGCTATGGGACTCTGTGTAAGCTAATATCTTGATAATGAACCAGTAGGAGTCGTAGAATACTCCAAGTGGACATACGACAATTCCAACTCTATACTGGTGTTGCCATGTATGGAAGTGCCCCAGTGCAATGGCAAACATAGAACAAAGAACCTTAAAGCCCTATGGGCATGGAGATCTCAGCTTAGGTTCTGCTCATCCATCTGCCTCATGGGTAATGTGAACCACAGACAGTGTGGGCCAGGTGCCCATCAGTGGAGTTGATTCTTGGGGCCACCAGTGGTGTTGATTTTTGAGGCTACCAGTGGAGTTTATTCTTGAGACCCACCAGTGGAGTTGAGTCTTGGGCCCCACCAGTGGCGTTGATTCTTCTCATTTTTTTTTTTTGATTGATTTTGTTTGTGAAAAACATTGTGCAGGTCCATTTATGTCAGCAATAAAGTAAGGTGTCATTTTACAGAAAACAGTGTCATAAGATTTGCTATTTTACCGATGTTCACAAAGAAGACAAGTTGATTCTTGGGGCCACCAATGGAGCTGATTCTTGGGGCCCACCAGTGGAGTGGATTCTGCCTCATGGTGGACCCAGTGGGGATCCCACCAGTGGGTTGATTCTTGGGCCACCAGTGGGCTTGATTCTTGGGCCACCAGTGGAGTTGATTCTTGGGCCACAGTGGAGTGATTCTTGGGCCACCAGTGGAAGTTGATTCTTGGGGCCCACCAGTGGAGTTGATTCTTGGGGCCCACCAGTGACGTTGATTTCTGGGCCCACCAGTGGAGTTGATTCTTGGGGCCCACCAGTGGAGTTGATTCTTGGGCCCACCAGTGGCGTTGATTCTTCTATTTTTTTTATTGATTTTGTTTGTGAAAAACATTGTGCAGTTCCATTTATGACATGCAATAAATAGTGTCATTTTACAGAAAACAGTGTCATAAGATTTGCTATTTTACCGATGTTCACAAAGAAGACAAGTTGATTCTTGGGGCCCACCAGTGGAGTGGATTCTCAGGCCACCAGTGGAGTTGATTCTTGGGGCCACCAGTGGAGATGATTCTTTGGCCCAACAGTGGAGATGGTTCTTGGGACCCACCAGTGGAGTTGATTCTTGGGGCCACCAGTGGTGTTGATTCTTGGGTCCCACCAGTGGAGTTGATTCTTGGGTCCCACCAGTGGTGTTGATTCTTGGGTCCCACCAGTGGTGTTGATTCTTGGGTCCCACCAGTGGAAATGATTCTTGGGTACCAACAGTGGAGTTGATTCTTGGGTCCCACCAGTGGAGATAATTCTTGGGTACCAACAGTGGAGTTTCTTATTGGAGCCCACCTATGGAGTTGATTCTTGGGACCCACCAGTGGAGTTGATTCTTGGGGCCACCAATAGGGTTGATTCTTGGGGCCTACCTTACATGCCTGCAGCGGAGTTGATTCTTCTAATTTTTTTTATTTTTTTTTATTGATTTTGTTTGTGAAAAACATTGTGCAGGTCCATTTATGACATGCAATAAAGTAAGGTGTCATTTTACAGAAAACAGTGTCATAGGATTTGTCATTTTACCGATGTTTACACAGAAGAAGTTGATTCTATGGCCCATCAATGGAGATGATTCTTGGGACCCACCAGTGTAGTTGATTCTTGGTCCCCCCACAGTGTAGTTTAATCTTGGACTCCACCAGTGGAGTTGATTCTTGGTCCCCCCAGGGTAATTGATTCTTGGACCCCACCAGTGGAGTTGATTCTTGGTCCCCCCCAGTGTAGTTGATTCTTGGAGCCCACCAGTGGAGTTGATTCTTGGGCCCCACCAGTGGAGTTGATTCTTGGGCCCCACCAGTGGAGTTGATTCTTGGGGCCCACCAATGGCGTTGATTATTGGGGCCCACCTTATGGCTATGGTCCATGACTGCACAAACTCCACATGACTCTTGCTTTCTGCTTCTCTTCCTCTGCCTTACTTCCTAAAAAGCAAATCCAGCTTGGTCATGCCCCCCACCATGCTTGTTCCCCCATGAGCCAGTCCAACCCTGAGCACAGGGCACTTTGTGTCTGCGGGCTTCATTGCATTAATAAAAACTAGAGAAGAAAAACAACCTGAAGGTTATGCCACTATTCTCTCCAACAGGAGAGGGGGTTAGGTCTGGTGCTGGCCTTTCTTCTATAGGAATTCATGTATCATTGTCAGTAGGAGGACCACTTTGGGATTTTGCTATGGGATGCTTTCTCCTAAACCGATGGACCCAGCCCTGAATGTCGATGTTTCCTCAGTCCCATCATCCAGCACATCAAAGTGAAAAAGTACTGTCGAAGTAAAAAAGTGCAACTTCTGGATTTTCCTCACGGAGCATCGGGTCAAGAGATTTATCTCTTTAATACCTATTTTTGGGTTTGTTCTGAATATGAATAGTTCATGAGAGTCTCCTGAAATCATTAAAAGTTTCCAGTGGTTGCTTTTTGAATCCCAACTCACAGAACAAAAGCAAATCGCTGAAATAAAATATAACTTTTACTTAGATTCTAGAAAAACAATTCCACCCTTCTGTGAGAGCCACGTGATATATAAGCCAAATGGAAACAAGTATTAGGGAATCAGCAGGGTCAAGAATGATATATTTTAGAAAGACATATACAGTACATAGCAACATAGAGGTACGAATGGATCCTGATATAAAGGTATTCCAAGCAAGAAGATCTCACCCTAAATTGACCCTACAAATGAAGGGGTCATCGCCACGAAAAGGGCGGCCCCGCTACTGATGATTGTCCTTTGCAGCCCCTGGTATCACCCTGCTACACTTCACATTGGTGACCAGGTCCAAAATAGATAATATAAAGTACAAAATGCACCAAATGACTCTTTAGGATTCTTACTATAGATATAGGTTTGTCAGGGGAACTAGTATTGATCTTTAGAGCTTAAGGTGCTGATGTTAAAGCAGGATCGGCCACCGATGTACAGACAACATACTCCTCATATGTGCACAGTATAGGAGTCTACGGCCTATGGTGACAGTGCTCTGAGGGTTGATGTATGTTATAGGTTCAGCACAGTGTGTGACCATAGCTATGACGGTTTTTTCTGATGTTTTTATTTAATTTTGGTCACTTGACCCAAAATTTGATGTTAGTCATGGTCAATAAAGGGGGTTTTTTGCTAATAAGGATTTCCTCACCTAACGGGTGATACTCCCCTCTTGAGGCTTTTGAAAAAAGGGGCTTTTGGTTTCTGTGTTTAAAAAAAACAAGTACCTTCTCTGTATGTCATCGCCCACCTCCCATGCACTTTCTGATATCAGTCTCTGTAGTTGGGCAAACATTTTTTTGTAACCCAGAGGAGAACTGTTTTGGGGAAAAGCATAGCATTTTATTTCTCCCCTTATTTGCTCGGGAGAGAAGATAAGCTCACAGGCAGCCTCCTTTCATTCCTTCGACTATCGGGGGAAAGGGAGGGGGGTTTTGAGCAGGGACGCTGCATGTTTACTCAGAAAATTTACTTTACAACAGTGATTCGCATACAAAATACACAGGATCTTCTCCCCTCCCTTCAAAGCTCTTTCTTTTTCCCATGCCATAGATAAGAAGTGCAAAAAAACGCAAAAAAAGCCAGATCACTCCTGGTGTGCTAATGTAAACTTCGGGGAAACTAAGGCATCTTAGTCAGGCTGTAGTACTCAGAGGCTTCACTTTTTTTAATAACATATATTTAGGAAAGTGATTAAATACCCATTTTGGAGGATCCCACATCAACATTAGATCGTGGCAAAACCCCTTTAAGAAATTGAGTCCTTGAGTTGCTACCAATTCTACCTTGGCATTTCTTAAATATGCCCGTTCACAGGGGTTCCCGTCCAGCTTTCTAAGACATCTGAAAGACATTTCTGAATAGCTTAAGGGTCTTGTCCACTAACAAAATAAATGTTCATGAAATCAGGGACAAAATCGGCAATGTATCCCAAACGAAAAATTTTTTAACAAAGTAACCAAAAAATCCACACCCTGTAACCGTTACAGACCAAAATAAAAGAAAAAAAGGGATATGGCCCCTAAAACTTAGCTTTATTAAAAATCAATAAAATACACACAAATTGGGTATATTCGCAATAAACACCACAGTAATACACTACAAAGGGTCAAGAAAACAAATAGGTTGGGATAAGTAGATTGACCCTAGTAGACCCTGTCAAAAATGGAAACTACACGCTCTCACCTCAAAAAAAGGGGCCGCTCCAATAAGGGCGTCCCCCGGGAACCCAACCCCGAACAAAAGGAAACCCTAAAATCCAAAAAATCCCACCCCAAAAACGGGCAATAAAAAAAAATGGGTACTTTTGTACTTTCCACCCGAGCTCCCCCTGATCCTCTTCCTCACCTCCGACACACTGGAGAGGCTCGCACTACGTTGTAGGTGAATGAAGCAGAGGCCTCTCCTCTTTGTCGGGAAGAGAACCCGGAAGTAAAGCGGAGTGGAGCCCCTGAGAGCGGCAGCAGCAGGTGACCGCTATGGAAGTATATTTTTATAAATTTTTGCCCACTTTGGCCCCAATTTTGTGGAATTGTTTTAAGGGTTTGTCCTTGTTTGGAAAAAAGGATCTTTTTTTTAAATCAAAACAGCGCCCTTTTTGTTTATTATCAGTGCCTGGTATTACAGCTATGCCCAGGGCCACCATCAGAGATTTAAGGGCCTGTAAGTCCCCCTCACATTTGCGCCCCCCGGGACCGTCCTGGGGTACTTTGGCCCCTGGATACTGCTTGGTAGCGAAATTGGGACTTGGGCACAAACTTTCCGTTTTAAAACTGGCCTCAACCAGCTTTAATTTAGGCCGATATAACAGAAAAACATAAATCAAAACCCTGGCCGTCGGCCAAACTATACATGTGTAAAGAGCCCTCTCTCACATGTGAACAGGACCTAACGTCCAGTCTCTCTCACCAAACACACTTTCTTCCCGTCTCACCACTGGGTCCTCGGCTTCTTGCAAGCCTCTGGGGGCCAGAGTGCACTCTGTCTCTCCAGCTCCCATTGCTGCTCCAGGTTTCTGGGCAGCAACCACGCACCCCTGAACTCCTGTAGTAGGAGGCCTTAATATTGCTCACAGTATGCAACCCAATACGCTGGGCTGGACCAGAAACCTGGCGACATGTGTGGAACAGGGGGAGTAGACAACCATCACGCCGACACATTTTCTTCCTACTCCAATAAGAGCCGACCCCAAGAACGGCTGAAAAAGCCAAACAAACGAGATACAACCTTTGCCAGCCACTTAGTGTGCTGACAATACATATGACTGGCTCCTATTCCACCAAGAGCACCATCAACTTCCTTGGTGGCATGTCGCTATAAAAACACTCTGTATATCTCCACCTAGTGGCAGAAACAGGCAACTACATGTAGCTGGTCCGCCACAGGCCCCATACAGCTGAAGCGTCTGGGCCCCCCCTGTTTCAAGTTTTCCTCTGGGCCCCATTGAGCAGTACCCCCTTATGGTGGCCCTGGCTATGCCCCATGCACTAGAGCAGGCAGGAGTTGCACCCCATACACCCAATGGACACAGGTAACCTATCTCTTTGGTTCCTGGAACATGGTGTTCCCACTTAGACTTTGATGGCATATTGATAGAATGTGGGACCCGCACCTATCCTGGGAACGGGCCTCCGAAAGTTTTATCATACTTACCCTCAACCCTCTGTTCTGTGGGAGTTCCCAGTATAGGTGAGTGGTAGAGACCTCTTACCCATTGGGCACACTAGGCAATTGCCTGGAGCCTTACAAGCATAGGGGCCAAATGTATGTACTGGGAATCCAGAACACATACTCTGGATCTGTGGCCCGGTGCTGCTTATTTAACCATTTGCGTGTTTTTAGAATCTGCAAACAGTTCAAAACCGTTGCGATTGGCTTCCTGCCCTGCGGGTGCCTACAGGGTGTTAGTAGGGTGTCCTGACATAGTTGGCGTGATGGAAATGGTGGGGGGGGGGGGGGGGTTGCGGTGGTTAGAGGCATGGTGTAGTGTGATGTCTTGTATTTGGGCATGAGGCCAACTGCATACGCTATGCTCCACGCGCATAAATGTTTGTTTAGCATCTGGCCCTGGGTAAGAAGTGGTGTGTTATGGGCTGTATCTGCGAAACTCATATTAGAAGTAGAATAAGAGAGACTTGTGCGAGCAAGAGCAACTAGTCTCTTCATTTGTTCTACTATGAGGAAGTGCCCACAACAGGAGAGCGCTGTGTCTCACCATTCTGTCTATGGAAGTTCCCAGTAAACAGTAGAGCGCGCTGTGTTCTCTCCATTCTGTTCTATGAATTTCCCATTACTTGGCATGAGCTGTGTTCCTCCATTGCTGTTCTATGAAGTACCAGTCACAGGGGAAGCGCTGTTCCTCTCCATTCTTTTCTATGGAAGTTCCCAGTAACAGGAGAGCGCTGTGTTCTGCCATTCTGTTCTATGGAAGTTATCCCTAGTACAGCGGGCAGTGCTGTGTTTTCTCCATTCTGTTCCTATAGAGAAGTTCCCAGTACAGGGAGCGCTATGTTTCTCGATTCGTGTTCTATGGGAGTTCCCAGTACGCGGGGGAGCGCATGTGTTCTCCATTCTGTTCTAGTGGGATTCCCATGCAGGGGAGCGCGTGTGTTTATCCATTCTGTTCTGGGATGTTCCCAGTAACAGGGAGCGCTGGTTCTCCATTCTGTTCTAGTGGGTAATTCCCATTACAGTGGGAGCGCTGTGTTCCCATTCTCGCCACTATGGGAGTTCCCACATACAGGGAAGCACATGTGTTCCATTCTTGTTCATATGTGGAGTTCCCAATACAGAAGCACTGTGTTCTCCATTTGATTCTAGGTGAGTTCCCATTACCGGGAGCTGTTGTCTTCTCCATCTGCTCTATGGGAAGTTCTCAGTACAGGTGGAGTGCTGTGTTCTCTCATTCTGGTCTGTGGAGTTCACAGTACAGGGGGGTGTGCTGTGTACTCTAATTCTGTTTCTATGTGAGTTCCCATTACAGGGGAGCGTTTGTGTATCTCCATTCTGTTCCATATGGGTAGTTCCCCAGTTACAGGGGAGCGCTGTGTTCCTCCATACACGTTACAATGGAGTCTCCGCGAGTATACAGGTGGGCGCTTTTGTTCTCTATTCGTTCTATGGATTTCACCAGTACAGGGGAGTGGTGTGTTCTCCATTCTGTTCTATGGGAGTTCCCTAGTACAGGTGAGCGCTGTGTTCCACCATTCCTGTTCTATGGGAGATCCCGTACAGGGTGAGGCTGACATCTTCTCCATTCTGTTCTATGGGAGTTTCACCATACAAGGGCAGCGCTGTGTTCTCCATTCCTGTTCTGATGGGAGTATCCGGTACAGGGGGAGCGCTGTGTTTGCTCTCATTCTTGGTTCTATTGGAAGTTCCAAGTACAGGAGCGCTGTGTTTGTCCATTCTATTCTAGGATTCCCAGTAACAGGGAAGCACTGTGTTTTCTCCATTCTGTTTCTATGGGAGTTCCCAGTAACAGTGGGGTGCACTGTGTTCTCTATACTGTTCTATTGGGATTTCCGCATTACAGGGAGTGCTGTGTTCTCCATTTCTGTCTATGGGAGTTCCCATAAGGTAGTCAACTGTGTTCTCGAATTCTGTTCTATGGGAAAGTTCCCAGTACAGGGAGCGAGCTCGTGTTCTCCATTCTGTTTACTATGGATTCCGCATTACAGTGGGGCGCTGTGTTCTCTATTCTGTTCTATGGATTTCCCAGTACATGGGAGCGCTGTTTCTCCAATCCTGTTCTATGGGGATTCCCATACAGGGGTATCGTAATGTTCGGATGTACTCAGAACTCCCATAGAACGGAATGGTGAGTTGTAAGCTAGTGTGACCGGACACTTTCTGGGGCCTGTTCTCGAGTTAGGTTCAGGTCCCAGAGGGGGAACTCACACTTATCAGACTTTGAGGGTATATCCTAACAACACCATCAAAGTTTATGGTGGAAACACCCTTTTAAGTAGACATAGGTTGCAACCTATACGCCCCATGGACACAGTTAACCCATTTCTTCGGCTCCTGGGACACCTCTGAAAATAAGAAAACTTTTCATTCAGGACTCAAGGAGGACTGGACGATGACCCATGTGGGACCCGTAGTGGCGGCCACGTTTCCAGAAAACGGATAGAACTAGGAAAGGACTTGAATAGATTCTGAGGCAGCGGCACAAGACGGAGAGGTGAGAACGGGGGTATTTTTGACTCTTGAAGGAAATGTTCTTTGAAGGCTCCGACCCCCCCTCCTCCCAATGGACTGTGAGACTTTTTATTCCATACAGATTATTTTTTTAAGCCGGGAAGAAGCTCTGAAGCCTCTCTCTGTGTGAGAAGATGATGGCAGCACAGAAATCATTAGGAGCCGTACATGTCTCTTATCTCGACACCTTTATTGTTAAGAAGCCATTCACGAGTGTCGAGCGCGAGATCAAGTGTGCGCTGAATGCGGATCCTTCACTGCACGATTCAGCAGGAAGAAAGCAGCCATTGCCGGATTAAGTGCACTCCAGGCTGAGGTGCCCGACAGCGCAGAATACTCCTCAGAGCAGAGGAACCTGCACACCAGGGCTAAGAGCCAATTACCATAATCTGCAGGGAAGACCCTTATCATCAGCGGTTCCCGTACGGGGACCTGTGATTTCTATTCTTTCTAGGGAGTTTCCAGAACAGAGACACTGTGTTCTCCATTCTTTTCTATGAAGTTCCAGTACAGGGAGTGCTGTGTTCTCTCTTTTCTGTTCTATGGGAGTTCCCAGTACAGGGGAGTGCTGTGTTCTCCATTCTGTTCTATGGGATTTCCCAGTCCAGGGAACGCTGTGTTCTCTCCATTCTGTTCTATGGAAGTTTACCACCGTAAAAGTATAATCTAAAAAAACAGCCCCAATGTGTCCTATCGAGAGGAAGTTTATGGTACTTGGGTTAAGATCAAGTATTGTCTATTGTCTACAAATTCATGTAAGTGTGAGAAGCCGCCGATGGAGCTGCGGAGCCGGGACACCTGCTACAGGCGGCTCAGGAGCGCGAGGACTCCATGATGGAGATGACCTCTACCATCCTGCTGCTTCAGTGCCCCATCCAGAGCCAGTGTTCCCCCCCGATTTACCTACCTTCACTGCAACCTTTAGAGGAGGGTCATTGGGACCGGCCAATACTTGACCTTCATACACTTCTCCAAAGGCTCCATGACCCAGACCTCTGGAAAATACAACAAGGCTCAATTACTATTTGCAAATCATTGGGTTTAAATGGTTAAATACTAAGCGCATCCTCCATCCTTGTATCACGTCAGTAGTAAATGAGAATTCAACAGTTACAACAGTGTCCTGTAACGTCTGCCAGATGCAACATGTTCCAGAACACATCCTAGTAATCAATTCATTCTATGTCTGCACATAGGGGCTGTATTATAGTAGTTATATTCTTTTACATAGGAGCAGTATTATAGTAGTTATATTCTTGTACATATAGGGCAGTATTATAGTAGTTATATTCTGTACATAGGGGCTGTATTATAGTAGTTATATTCTTTTACATAGGAGCAGTATTATAGTAGTTATATTCTTGTACATAGAGGGCAGTATTATAGTAGTTATATTCTTGTACATAGGGGCTGTATTATAGTAGTTATATTCTTTTACATAGGAGCAGTATTATAGTAGTTATATTCTTGTACATAGGGGCTGTATTAAAATAGAAAGTTTTATTCTTTACATAGGAGCAGTATATAGTAGTTATATTCTTGTACATAGGGGCTGTATTATAGGAGATATACTCTTGTACACAGGGGCATTATTATAGTAGTTATATTCTTGTACATAGGGCTGTATTATAGTAGTTATATTCTTGTACATAGGGGGCTGTATTATAGTAGTTATATTCTTGTACATAGGGGGATGTTTTATAGTAGTTATATTCTTGTACATAGGGGGCGAAATTATAGTAGTTATTTTCCTGTACATAGGGTCAGTATTATAGTAGTTATATCCTTGTACATTGGGGGCAGTATTATAGTTATATTCTTGTTCATAGAGGGCAGTATTATATTTAGTTATATTCTTGTACATAGGAGCAGTATTATATTTATTTATATTAATTGTACATAGGGCAGTATTATAGTAGTTATATTCTTGTACATAGGGGCAGTATTATAGTAGTTATATTCTTGAACATAGGGGCAGTATTAAGTAAAATATTTCTGTACAAAAGGGGGCAGTATTAAGTAGTTATATTCTTGTACATAGGGGGCAGTATTATAGTAGTTATATTCTTGTACATAGGGAGCAGTATTACAGTAGTTATATCTTGTACATAGGAGTAGTAATATCGTATTTATATTCTTGTAAAATAGGAGCATTATTATAGTAGTTATATTCTTGTACATAGGGACAGTATTTATAATATTTAATACTCTTGTACTTTAGGGCAGTATTATAGTAGTTATATTCAGACATAGGGGCAGTATTATAGTAGTTATATTCTTGTACAAAGGGGCAGTATATATAGTAGTTATATTCTTGTACATAGGGGCAGTATTATAGTAGTTATATTCGACATAGGGGCAGTATATAGTAGTTATATTCTTGTACAAAGGGGCAGTATTATAGTAGTTATATTCTTGTACATAGGGCAGTATTATAGTATTATATTCTTGTACATGGCAGTTTATAGTTATATTCTGTACATAGGAGCAAGTATTATAAGTAGTTATTTTCTTTTACATAGGGGCATATTATAGTATTATATTCTTGTACATAGAAAGCAGTTTATAGTAGTTATATTCTTGTACATAGGAGCATATTATAGAGTTATATTCTTGTACATAGGGGCAGTATTATAGAGTTTTATATTCTTGTACATAGGGGCAGTTTATAGAGTTATTTTCTTGTACATAGGGGCAGTATACAGCAGTTATATACTTGTACATAGGGGCAGTATTATAGCAGTTATATTCTTGTAACATAGGGGGCAGTATTATAGTAGTTATATTCTTGTACATAGGGGGCAGTATTTAGTAGTTATATCTATTGTACATAGGGGCAGTATTATAGTAGTTATATTCTTGTACATAGGGCAGTATTTAGTAGTTATATTCTTGTACATAGGAGCATATTATAGTAGTATATTCTTGTACATAGGAGCAGTATTATATAGTTATAATCTTGTACATAGACATATTAATAGTAGTTATATTCTTGTACATAGGGAGCAGTATTATAGTAGTTATATTTTTTGTACATAGGGAGCAGTATTATAGTAGTTATATTCTTGTACATAGGGGCAGTATTATAGTAGTTATATTCGACATAAGGGGCAGTATTATAAGAAGTAATATTCTTGTAAAATAGGGGTAGTATTATAGTAGTTATATTCTTTTTACATAGGGCAGTATTATAGTAGTTATATTCTTGTACATAGGGGCATATTATAGTAGTATATTTTTGTACATAGGAGGCAGTATTATAGTAGTTATATTCTGAAACATAGGGGCATATTATAGAGTTATATTCTTGTACATAAAAAGGCAGTTTATAGTAGTTATATTCTTGTACATAGGGAGCAGTATTATAGTATTATATTCTTGACATAGGGGGGGCAGTTTTTAATAGTAGTTATATTCTTGTACATAGGGAGCAGTTTATAGTAGTTATTTCTTTGTACATAGGAGGCAGTTTTATAGAGTTATATTCTTGAAACATAGGGGCAGTATTATAGTAGTTGTATTCTTGTACATAGGGGTAGTATTATAGTAGTTATATTCTTGTACATAGGGGAGTTTATTCTATAGTAGTTTATTCTTGTACATAGGGGAGTATTAAAGAGTTATATTCTTGTCAATAGGAAACAGTATTGTAGAAAGTTAAATATTTTTTTTTAATAAATAGGAAAAGTATTTAGTAGTATTTTATTCTTTTACCAAGGGGAATTATAGTTTAATTTTTTTTAGCATTAGGGGTTTTGGTCGTTCTGTTCTTTATTCTGTTTCGTTGTAAATCCAATTTCAGAAAACCAGCATTTCTCATCTCCTTCACCTGCCTCCCCTCCCCCAGTGCACATCAGTATGTGAGATTGATCACAGATAAGTCATACACGACCTGTGTGCGGAGGGGCTGGATATACAGGTTGTGTTATCCTGTAATGCTATGGTCGGCTTTCTTGTATAAATGTCGAGGTTCTGTTCCTAATAATTCTGGTTCAGAAGTTCAGGAATTTACCGAAGAATGAAATGTCAACAGGTGGAGAAAGTAGAGGGAAGCGAGAGGGCCACAAAAACCTACGAGATATCTGTCTTATATCTATCTATCTGTCTTATATCTATCTATCTATCTATCTATCTAATCTATTTTCCCATAATCTATCTTTTCTATTATCCCATATCTATTATCTATCTATCTATCTATCCCATATCTATCTACCCCATATAATCTATCTATCTATCTATCTATCTATCTCATATCTATCTATCTATCTCATACTATCTAATCATCTTCTATCATATCTATCTATCTATCTCATATCTAAACTATCTCATATCTATCTATCTATTTTTCATTTTCTATTTTATCTCTCTATCTATTATCTCTATCTATCTATCTATCTATCCAATATCTATCTATCTCTCTATCTATCTATCTATCTCAATCTATCTATCCCAAACTTTTACATCTATTTTATCTATCTATTTTATCTCAAATCTATCTATCTAAACTATCCCATATCTATCTATCATCTTTTATCTATCCCAATCTATCTATCTCCACATCTCTATCTATCTATCTATCAATTATTTCTATCTACTATCTCACAACTATCTATCTATCTATCTATCTATCTATCTATCTCACAACTATCTATATATCTATCTATCTATATATCTATCCCATATCTATCTATCTATCTATCTATCTATCTATCTATCTATCTATCCCATATCTATCTATCTATCCCATATCTATCTAATCTATCTATCCCATATCTATCTACCCTATATATATATTATTATCTATCCTATCTATCTATCTATCTCATATCTATCTATCTAGCTATCTATCTATCTCATATCTATCTCATATCTAGCTATCTATCTATCTCATATCTATATATCTATCTCATATTTATCAATCCCATATCTATCTATCTCTCTATCTATCTCATATCTATCTATCTCACATCTATCTATCTATCTATCTCACATCTCCTATCTATCTATCTATCTCATATCTATCTATCTATCTATCTATCTATCCCATATCTATCTATCTATTTTATATCCATCTATCTATTTATCCCATATTTATCTATTCCATATCTATCTATCCCCTATCTATCTATCTATTTCATATCTATCTCATATCTATCTATCTATCTATCTATCTATCTCATATCTATCTATCTATCTCATATCTATCCATCCCATATCTATCTATCTCATATCTATCTATCTATCTCATATCTATCTATCTATTCAATATCTCCTCTCTCTATCTATCATCCTATCTTTATTATATCTATCTATCTATCTATCTCATATCTATCTATCTCATATTTTTTAACGATCCTTTCTCATATCTCTATCCCATCTCTTTTATCATATACTATATCTATCTATCTATCTATCTATCTATCTATCTATCTATCTATCTATCATATCTATCTATCCTGTCATATATTGGATTTGCCCTTCTCCTATAAACTTGACTTGTGACTGATCAGAGACAGGAACCAATGACATCATTATCATCTCTGGAGCCGTCCTCTGTCCTGGGCAGATTTCTTTAGTAATTCACAAAAATTGGGGATATCTGACAGTCACTATATCCTGCAGTGGAGAGGAGCTTTATCCGCTGTGAGAGGATGCATTTTCTTCTATGGTTGAGTCTTGCTCTATGACGCTTTCCATACGGAGGTGAGTGACGGGTCCCAGACATTGTCTGTAACATATTTATCATTAACACTTGAGGGACGTTCTCCTGGGCGCGGGGTGTCATCTGTCTCGCCGTCCTCCGAACCTTCCAACAAATTGATAGTGACTCCAGCACAAGGTTCTCTCTGTGGCAGGGCATAAATTTAATGATAACGGACAACAAGCGGCGGCAGGTGAAGTCACGGCACAGATTTCCCTCTTTGTGTCCGAAATTGGAGAATTGTAGTTCATTTTCTGTTCCTGAGAGCGATGAGCCGGAGAGTTCATGGGAGTTAATGCAGCTAATGTATAGATCCATCACGGAATTGGTTTCTGGACCCTTAGTTATAGGCCATTACTTTCTGTGAAAGCCACTTAAAGGGCGGTTGAGACTCTTCTTTATTACGGCCCTGGTGTGATCTCCTCATCATGCAGATTGGGTTAGCACAGTTTTTATTTTATGGATACTGTCCAGAAGTTCATGATATCCATGGAAGAATAGAACTTATCTATCCCAACTACTGGAGCAACCGCAGCCTCAGTGGTCTCTGGTCTCCTGCTTCCTGTGTCAGTTTTTTTTTCTTTAATTTAACTTTATTAACAATATCACTGTGTCAGCTGAACAGACAAGTAATTATGGACAGTAGGGTAAAGTAAAATGATGTGAAAGAGAAAGTCTTGCGAATGCAGGTTAAAGCCTTAAAGTGGTTTTCTCACTACAAAGGTTAGCTTTCAACATGTAGGGACAAGCAATTGAAGACTTTTTCCAAATAAATTAGTCTTTTAATTTCACCTTAGTCAGAAAATAAGAGAGATTTTATCTGCTCTGAATGCACACAGCTTTCTATTTTTACCTGACTATAACTCTGCCATCTGATTAGACAGAGAGCAGGGAGTGACGTCACCATGGTCACAGAGGTCACTCTGTGCAGACTAATTTTCTCTAACAAGATTAGCTTTTGTTTACAGATACAAAATTATTTCCACTCCTCATAGCACGGAATAGTATCTTTTATTTACTGAAGATCAACTCTCCTGCGCTGCTCTTTGTAATGTTAGCTAGTTATAGAGAAGCTAACTATGCTGATCACTGCTATAGAACCACCCACAGCCTGACAAGACCAGAGTGAGAGAAAAACTGCCTGTGATTGTGAAACTGCAAGGTGAGCTAAATATGCTGATCACTGCTATAGAACCACCCACAGCCTGACAAGACCAGAGTGAGAGAAAAACTGCCTGGGATTGTGAAACTGCAAGGTGAGCAAAACCCCTTTAAGGACCACAAAACGTCTTTTGGTGACGGAGTTAGCTGGCATCAGTATACTGTGCTGTAAAAAACAGGGGCTCAGGGGTCTGATGACAGCCAGGACCCTGCTCTAATGGAAAAACCTCAGATCCCAGTGGTTTAACCCCTTAGGTGCAGCAGTGAATAGTGACCAAAGCATTTAAGTGCTTTTAGAGGGAGGTGGTTCCCTCTCTCACCCCATTTGCCCCACCATTGGTTTTACATGGGAGCCTAGTACCTAATGAAGGCCCCTAGGTCTGCCTTCTGTGTCTGCTTTATAGACCCTGCCAGAGATAGTGTCCAATCCCCAGGTTGTGGGAGGTTCTACAGCTCCAGGCTCCCCCTTCCTGTTCAGGCTGTCGGCGGTTCTACAGCTTCAGGCTTCCACTTTATGTTCAGGCTGTGAGAGGTTCTTCAGTTTCAGGCTCCTACTTCCTGTTCAGCCTGTGGGTGATTCTATATCTTCAGGCTCTGACTTTCTGTTCAGGCTGTGGGTGGTTCTACAGCTTCAGGCTTCCACTTACTGTTCAGGCTGTGGGCGGTTTTACAGTCTCAGGCTCCCACTTTTTGTTTAGACTGTGGGTGGTTCTACAGCTTCATGGTCCCACTTCCTGTTTAGGCTGTGGGTGCTTCTACAGCTTCAGGCACCACTCTGTTTACAGGCTATGGTGGTTTTACCGTTTCAGGTTCCCACTTCCTGTTCAGGCTGTGAGTGGTTCTATAGCTTCAGGTTCCCACTTCCTGTTCAGACTGTGAGCGATGCTACAGCAGTTTATGATACTCGATTGGTATCCCATCAATCACATCTGCCGCAGGTCAGCAGTGTAGATGACCTTGTATGGTGAGTGTGTTACCAGGAAAGACCATTGTATGGTAGAAATATTGATCCATTGTGACTTGAGAGACCTCTGTAATATGATGATGTGGCAGCTACGTCATAATATATAGATTGAATTTCATATATAAAGTGGGGCATATAAGGCTCCATCTACCCAGGACTGGTTTACTGTTAAATTTTAAAGTGGATTCTGTATTTAGAATCTGCAAACCATCCCCATAGACCTCAATAGAAAATCCGACTGTAAACCATTCCCATAGACCTCAATAGAAAATCCGACTGTAAATCATCCCCATAGACCTCAATAGAAAATCTGACTGATAAACCGACCCCATAGACCACAGATATAAAATCCAACTGTAAACCCTCCCCATAACCTCAATAGATAAACATCCTGACTGTAAATCATCCCAGTAGACCTCAAAAGAAAGTCCGCCAGTAAACCAATCCCATAGACCTCAATGAGAAAATCTGACTGTAATTCCAGACCCCATAGACTTCAATAGAAAATCCAACTTAAACCGTCCCCATAGACCACATAGAAAAATCCGACAGTAAATCATCCCCATAGACCTCAATAGAATCCGACTGTAAAACCGTTTTCCCGATAGACCTCAAATAGAAAATCTGACTGTAAACCGGTCCCCATAGACCTCAAAAAAATCTGACAGTAAAACCGTCCCCATAGACACAATAGAAAATCCGACTGTAAATCACCCCCATAGACTTCAATAGAAAATCCGACTGTAAATCATCCCCATAGACCTCAATAGAAAATCCGATTGTAAATCGTTCCCATAGACCTCAATAGAAAATCCGACTGTAAACCAGTCCCCATAGACCTCAATAGAAAATTTGACTGTAAATCGTCCCCATAGACCTCAATAGAAAATCCGACTGTAAACCGTCCCAATTGACCTCAATAGACAATCCGACTGTAAACCGTCCCCATAGACCTCAATAGAAAATCCGATTGTAAATCGTTCCCATAGACCTCAATAGAAAATACAACTGTAAATCGTCCCCATAGACCTCAATAGAAAATACAACTGTGAATAATCCCCATTGACATCAATAGAAAATATAACTGTAAATTGTCCCCATAGACCTGAATAGAAAATACAACTGTGAATAATCCCCATTGACCTCAATAGAAAATCCGACTGTGAATAAAACCCCATTGACCTCAATAGAAAATGTGATTGTAAAGCGTTCCCATAGACCTCAATAAAAAATCCGACTGTAAATCATCCCCATAGACCTCAATAGAAAATCCGACTGTAAATCGTCCCCATAGACCTCAATAGAAAATCCAACTGTAAATCATCCCCATAGACCTCAACAGAAAATCAGACTGTAAACCGTCCCCATAGACCACAATAGAAAATCCGACTGTAATTCACCCACGTAGACCTCAATCGAAAATCCGACTGTAAACCCGTCCCCATAGACCTCAATAGAAAATCCGACTGTAAATCGTCCCCCATAGACCTGAATAGAAAATCCGACTATAAATCGTCCCCATAGACATCAATAGAAAGTCCGACTGTAAACCGTCCCCATTGACCTCAATAGAAAATCCAACTGTAAATCATCCCCATTGACTTCAATAGAAAATCTGACTGTAAACGTTTCCCTAATAACTCAAATAGAAAATCCGACAGTAAACCGTCCCGTAGACCTCAATAGAAAATCTGACTGAAAACCTCCCCCATAGATTTCTCAATAGAAAAATCCGACTGAAAACCGTACCCGGTGACCTCAATAGAAATCCGACTGTAAACCGTCCCCGTAGACATCAATAGAAAATCCGACTGGTAAACCTTGCCCCATAGACGTTCAAAAGAAAATCCGACTGTAAACCGTCCCCCAATAAGACCTTAAATAGAAAATCCAACAGTAAAAACATCCCCATAGGCCTCATAGACAATCCGACCGTAAATCATCATCCCCCATAGGCCTCCATAGAAAATCCAGACCGTAAATCATCCCCAAAGACTCAATAAAAAATCCAACTATAATCATCCCCATCGACCTCAAAAGAAAGATCCCACTTGTAAATCATCCGCCATAGACCTCAATAGACAAAAATCCAACTATAAACGTCCCCATAGACCTCAATAGAAAATCTAGACTGTAAACCCCCCATATATCTCTCACGTCGAAAATCTGACTGAACCGTCCCCATAACCTCAATAGAAAATCTGACTTAAATCATCCCCAAAGACCTCAATAGAAAATCCGACTGTAAATCAACCCATATACCTCAATAGAAAATCCGATTGTAAATCATCCCCATAGACCTCAATGGAAAATCCGACTGTAAATCATCCCCATAGACGACTCCTAATACAGGATATGGTAGAATAAATGAGAATATAAAATATACAACTCATCCTGCAAAAAACAAGCCCGCACCTGGCGAGGTTGACGGAAAGAACAAAAAGAGTAAAGAGAGACGAGAGGGAAAAACTAAAATAAGACTAATAAAAAACCTCCCATCAAGCTTTGCAGACACACAGCTGGGAGGGGGAGGTGCGGCATGTAATATTATATAATATACTGGTTACCTGATCAGGGAGATGTTCTTCCTGGGCACTTCCTTCAGGTCCCCGATGGAGGTCACCTTCCCGGCAAAGCAATAGTTGGGGTTGTAGTCGGTCATGATGGTGGACGTCCGCACTTTGCTGAGCTTGTAGTCGGGGCTCTGTAGCTCCATCTGGATGGCCTGGAGCTCCTGGTGCTTCCTCCGATACACTGGGCACAGACAAAACGTATGACGAAACCGACAGGTGTGTGACGAGCTAAGGTACCGGCTAATATAGATGAATACACCTGTATCTAAGACTATTCTGTGTGATACTGTCTGCTGGGCTGTGTATCCAAGTCTGATTTGCTGCATCTGAGCCGTACATATGGCTACTTAAACATACAGTGTATCTAATCCTATCATGTACATTTGTATCTGCTAAGTGTATCTGTGTAATACTGTCCACTGAGCTGTGTATCTAAGCCTATCCAGTCTGATACTGTCTGCTAATCTTGTGTATCTAAGCTTTTTGCATACTTCCACTGAGCCTTTTGTATCAAAGACTTCCTGTTGGTGATACTATCTGCTGAACAGTGTATCAAAGCTTGTTGGTGTGATACTCTCTTCTAAGGCTGTTTATCTAATCTTATCCTTGTGATACTGATCTGCCTGAGGCAGTGCACTAATCCTATCCTTTGTAATACTTCTACTAAGCTTTGTAACTAAGCCTATCCTGTGTGATACTGTTTGAGTGGTGTATCTAATCCCTATCTTGTGTTTATACTTTGGTCTGCAGAGCTGTGTATCTAAGCCTGACATGTGTGATACTGGTTTTTGGTGTATCTAATCCTAATCTAGTGTTATACTGTCTGCCAAGCCTGAGTATCAAGCCCGTCATGAGTGTACAGTCTACAAGCGGTTTATCTAAGCCTATCATGTACACTCCCATCTGCTGTATCCAAGCCTGCCATGTGCAATATAGTCCTGTCTGGGCTGTGTATCTACGCCAGTGCAGCCGTAATTATGCCCAATCCTTTCGCCTCTTGCCCGACCATCCCTGGGCATGAATCTTGGCTGCGGCTCCCGTTCACAAGGGTCACCATGGGAGGATTGTCAGAATTGGCTTCTTCTTAATTGTCTAAAACTTCGGCTTTTAGTGTAAATTAAACTTTGGCCCCTGTAGTAGGGACGGGGCCATCAATGTGTATAACTGATATTCAGCAGCCCTATCGCCAAAGGAACATCAGGTGACTGCCTACAGTAAACGATGGTGCACTCATCCCGGCCGGTGAGAGACCATAGGGCAATTCCCGCTATCCCATCAATTTTGGCAGTGACCCATAGACTCAGGATGGTGATGGTGTCCTGGGTTCCCTATACTGCCCTGTATAGCAGTTGTGAGATGTCCAAGTACTTGTTAGTATTTTTTCCTCCATAGACCAATGAAGCCATTGCACCCCCCCCCCCCCCCCCCCTCATACTCTCTCGAAATGACTTCTACCCTACACGATACAACCGGCCGCTTCATTTTGGCCACTGGTCTATAGACCCGAAATCCTGGAGAGCTGGCCCCGATCCATCTCCCCCCGCTCCCTCCTCTATGATAAAAATGATGCAGGAAACTCACCCGATCATAATCCCAAGAAGGCCAAAATGAGGGCGTGTCTACCAGCCCGAGGTCACGAGGGACAACACCACGCCCGGGGCAGATAAATCCCGGGGCCGCGCAGCTGAACGTCTAAAAAATAAACCAAGAATCCAACAAGGTCGGGGTTATTCCCCCCCGTTTCCCCCCAAAAAAAGACAGTGTCTTTTTTTTAATTTTTTTGCTCCAAAAAAGAGGCGCGGGTTCTTATTTTTCAGGGGGGCCCTTAAATTTTTTTCCCCCATAACAAGAATTACATTTTTTCCCTACTGGGTTTCGGTCATCAGAGACAAATTAAATTTTCACAATGTAGCTTTTTTAACTTTATAAAAAGGGCCGTTTCCAAGGGGGCCCTCCCTCACATGGGGCCTCCTCAACCCTTGACATAGTCAATGCAAAAAAGGCAGAACTTTTTTTATTTTGCAAAGAATATCAAAATTTATTAAAAACCCCCAATAACCACAAACCAACAACACAGTTTTTTAACTTGCGATTGTAGGGGAAATGAAACCCCAAAGTAGGCGGCATAAAATCACCGGGAAAGTAAATTCGCTTGCAGTTTTTGACCGCTTTGCCGCGCCCCGGCTTGGAGCACAAAATTTCTGAAAATTTTAAACATTTTATACTGTTTTTTGGCAATAAATATTTCCCTGCCATTGTTTGCTTTTTTGCCGTGCCCCACCCCAGCAAAAATGGGGAAACCCAAATTTTCCCAAATCAATCCCCCCCCAAAAATTTTCTGTTGGCCCCTATGTTTACTGCAAATTACGGTAGAGTAGCCCTTTTTCCAAAGTTCACTATCTATAACCCTGCTTGGGGGAACTTTTCCCCATCGAAAATTTTTCTTGTGACAATTTCCATGGACAAAAATTCTACGGAACATTTACCAAACCCGAAATTTATAAACCCAAAAATAAAATTTTTCACAGTCCTGTCCTCATCTTCTGGAACATCATGAAACTCTCCAAACCCTAAATTTTCCCCATTTTTTAAGTTTCTTGTGATTTCCATTTCTCTTAGAAGCATTGGCCCCAATCTCTTTTGTCCCACAACAGCCCCTTTTCCTTTAAAAAAAACCCCCGGTTTTACCCTAGATTATTCCCCCCCTTTCTGGGAAAAGCACAAGCCATTTTCAACCTGCTTTTCCAGCGCTTGTCCCCGCATTCTGAAATGCTGGAGTTTTTTGAGCATTTACCCCCAAATCTTTTTCATGAGCAAGGGGTTTAAACCCCCCCACCATAGGCTAAACCCCGCCCACTGACAGGGAGGCTAAATTCCCCACACGGGGAAAAAGGGGCGAAATTCAGTCCGGGACTGCCGAAATTAAAGGCCTTTGGGAAAAATCCCCGCAAATTTCGGAAACCACAAATTTTTTCATAGAGGGAAATATGGATTTTCGTCCCCCCCCTCCCCCCCGCTCGGGGAATTTCCCCCGCGGGGGGGGATAATTGAATTTTAATTTTCTAGCGGGGTACACGCGCCACTAGTAATTTATAGTCATGGGCCGGGGAGCTCCCGCCCCCTTCCACAAAGGGGTAATTAAAGCCCCGCAAATAAGCCGGTGGAACATAGCCTTATTTCCCCTATTTCTACCTATTCCAAATTTAAAAGGTTTGTCATTTTAGGGGGGCGGGGGTTTTGCCTCAGTGGGCGGGGTTTTAAAAAAATGACTGTTTGAATGGGCCTTCGAATGACCCCCTTTTCGGCGAAAAATGAAGATTTGAGCAATTTAAAAACACAAAAAATGCAAACACCCTTTCAGAATAAGGGACACAGCTTGGAAAAAGCATCTGGGCACGGCTTTTGCTGTCCCACAACTTACAGAAAAAGGGGCACAGCGCTAGAAACAGCAAAGGGCTGACACTGGCTTTTTGCTTCCTCCCCGCAAGAGGGGGAAAACCTTTTTGTGACAGTTCCCTTTTAAAAGGGGCTGCTTTTTTCCAGGGGCCTCCCAACAAGGGAAAAACCCCCAAATGAACTGCCCAAAACAAAAGAATCGTTTCGAGAACAGGGAAACGATGACTGCCCCCTAGGTTTTTATTTTCAGGGGGGGGCCTTATATTTTTAAAAACTTGAAAAAAAAAGCACAGGTTTTTAATTTTTTGGGGGGGGGGGGGGGGGGGGACAGGGTACATCACTATTCAGCAAATTTTCACTAACACCAGGCTTTCTAGCAGTGCTAAATATTCCAAGTAGCCCCAAAATGGGTGTGGGCCTTGCTTCTGTGTTATGACGGGCAGTGGGTACAAATTTCGTGGTGCCATGGTTGTCAGGCGTTTTTCTACATCTCAATCTATGTCCCCCGGGCACCTGCTTCTTTTGTTACCCATTTCCCGTGCACCCTGTTTTCTAATCCAGTGCTTACTCCCCATTGCCGTATGTCACCCTACTCCCAAAGTTCCAAAATCAGTGGTTTTCTAAGTCTGTAAAACTATGCTACTAAACAGGGTTCCCAAATTAGGCCTTGTCCCCACGGGAGGGTTTTTGGACTGTTTTTCAGACCATTTGCCTTTTTGAAACCGTCGAAGACCTGCCAGCAACTCTCCCCCCCCCTGGGCGCAAAAGAAAAAAACCCTTTTTAGCGGCCCCCCCTGAATGATTTTCCCCCCGGGCCCTTTTTCATAAAGGGCCCGAAAAACATAGAACATGTTTTTTTTCTTCCAACCGGGGTTCCAGAAAGGAAAATTTTTCCCTTTGGGGGCCCAATTTTAAACCGTTTAGTGAGCGGTTTTTGGGGGGTTTTAGGGGTTTTTTTTTTAAAAATGAAGAATGATCCCCCCCCCTATATGGCGGTGGTTTTTTTTTAGGCCCACAGAGCCATTAGTCTAAAATCCTCTTTTTAAACCCAAACTAAACCCAAAACTTTTTTGCCGTTAAAAAATGCAAAATGTGCGGGAAAATGAAGGAGCGGCCCTTTGTGCAATCAATTTAAAATAGGAGATAAAAAAAAAACACAGGGGTTTTCCTTTCACCCAAACGGGGTACTTTTTCACTCATTTCACTATTCTTTCTTGAAAAAACGTCCAAAAACCGCTGGGAAAAAAAGGGACAAAAAAAAGTGACAAAACCAGGCCAAAAACCGGGGTTTTAAAGAACCTTTCCCCTGAGGTCCAAAAAGGAAATGAAATTTTTTCCTTGCTGTGTGCAAACCCCCTCACTATCTATGTCTTTTTTTTACTATAAAAACTGTTTGGACTCGTTCACTAAAACCCCTGATTGGGGTCTGAATTTTAGCCTAAAATGGCCCCCGTTTTTTGCCCCTGCAGAAAGGCTTGGAAAATCCATTTCCCGCCATTAAAGGTAAACCACATTCTCCTTTGGGGAATATGGATTCCGTCTCCCTCCCCGCCCGGGCAATACGCCGAGGGGGGGGAAAAAAGGGGATCCCAAATTTCTTACGGCGTGTACGGCCCATAAAACAAAGTCCCATGGGACCGGCGAGCTGCCGGCCCCCCCCTCCCCCGCTGCACGGCACCGGCGTAATTGCGGGGCATTATCCGCCCCCCAATTACATCATTTAAAAACCCCCCGGGAAACCAACCCTTAATTTGCTATGATTGGTTTTCGAAGTCCCCTATTTTCCCCTTTACCCTTTACTATGCCGTATTAAATGCATTTTCTTAAAGACCCTTTTCATATATTAAAAACTTTATTAAATTACAGTGTAAGGCAATTTCACACTGCCCTAATTTTAGCCCCGTACAGTACAGCCCAATTAATTTAAAAGCTGTTTCGGGAGTCCCCCTGAAAAAAACAAAGCGGGGGGGGGGGGGGCCCACCGGCCCCATTGACATTTATTACCCGGGGCGCGTTGCGCCAAATTTTTTTCCTTATCCCCCCGCTTTTTCTATACGATCAATTGTAGAGGGGGAGAGGGCTCTCCATAGCTCCTTTTTGAACATGTTTTCCGAATTTGGAAAGCATCTCGCTTGTGTTAAAGTGGAAAACAAAAAAAAAAAAAAAAAAAAATGCCGCCCAATTCCCCCGTGTGAATATATACACAGACATAGCCCTAAAAAGTTTTTGGGCTACTATTCTTTTTGCTTTATTCAGTGTTACGTTTTGCGCTCTTTTTTTAAATATTCTGGGTCACGGTTGCTGTGTTTGTTTACAATGCCCCTATTATTTTTGCTGCTTGTCTCCCTACTAACGGGTCACAAAAATTTATGCCCATTATTTTTTTTGGCATTTGTGACAAAATGTGATTTGGGCCCAAACCATTTTAAATCGCTGACATTTAAATTTGACCCAAATTAAATAAAACATGTAATAAAAAAGCCCACCCCTTGTCCGGCCCTGGTAAGGGGCCAGGGAAAAACCCAAATATGCTTTGTAATTAAAAAAAACAGAAATTCAAGTCCTGGTGTGCAGATTAAGAAGCCCCTTTACACCGTACAGGGGGTATTCACAAACCTGAAAAGGGAAAACTAGAACAAGTGTAGCCAGAGCAGCTGCTCGGGGGTCCCGAGCGTGAGGGGGTCATTCTGGTGTAAGATTGTAGTATTTTGTGGATAATGGGGGTTTCTGCTACCTACCCAGTACTGGGGCTCTCTGATACACATCACTATATTATTGTTATCTATGCTGCTTGAGTTTGCCGTCACCAGATGTTGTGGCCCTGTCTCATTTTGCTATGGGGCCCAAGAATCTAGTAAAACGCCCCGCTTAAGACCCTTATTGCACGTCAATTCTAAATACCCAAAATGGCCGAAAGGTTTTGGTTCCAATCTCTTTACTGCCAGAGATCAAACGGGGTTTCCCCGCCCAGGGGAGGTACGAGGGCCCCTTTTTTATTGTGATTTTGGGGGTTCAGGAGGGATGTTTCCCCAACAATATGAAGAATCAGCACCCTGTGGCCTCTCCCTCACCCCTCATGGGGATCACACCCCTCGACGTTCTATGGGAGATTTTGTGGATCCGCCTGTTGTGTCAGGAATAAATACAGAAAGAGTTATTACTGGTTGCTATTTAGGGTTTTAAAAACTATGTACAATCTATAGTCCCCAGTCATAACAGTGCCCCCCCATAACAGTGCCATTTTTCATTTTTACCATAATATGCCAACCTACTGTTCCCCCCAAAAAAACAGTTTTCCCTCAACAGGCTTACCCTAAAATCCATAAACAGTGACAGCCATACAGCGCCCCAAACCCCCCCTAAAAAAATAACCGTGCCAGCATAAAGACTTACCCCAACAGTGCCCCGTCATCAGGCCCCCAAAAACTGCCAGGCCCTCAGAGTTTCCCCCAACAGGCCCCAAAACGTGCCCCCATAAAAAAGTCCAGCCATCAAGCTTACCCCAACAGTGCCAGCTACAGTGCCCCCCATAACAGTGCCGCCCTCAGGCCCATTAAAATGCCAACAATCAAATACCATAAACCCGTGCAACAATAACATCCCCCCAAACAGGCCAGCATCGAGCTTACCATAACATGCCAAAAATACTGCCCCCCCAAACAGTGCCCGCCAACAGAGCCCCTAAAAAAAAATAACAGGCCAAACAATAAAAGTGCCCACCATAAAGGCCAGTCATACAGAGCTTTCCAAACATGCCCAAAAATACGTCCCCCATAACTGCCAGTCATACAAAGTTACCATAACAGGCCAAAAAAAATGCCCACCTAACTGCCATCATACAGACTTCCATAACATGCCAACAATCAGTCCCACCATAACCCGCAAAGAGCTTTTCCATAACAGGCCAACAAACAGTCCCCCAAATAACATACCAGCAAAACAGAGCTTACCATAATGCCATGTTCACAGGCTAAAGCGGGACGTAATTGTCCGTAATTACGCGCCGGAGTGGCCATTAGGGGTGAATCCGCCCCTTTAATCGGTAACCCATTCCATAGAGAAATATGGATTACGTCCCTTCCCCCCCCCGGCGAATACCGAGGGGGCAATATCGAGGCACTTTCTAGCGGGTTAGCCCGCAGCAATGATTGTCTTGGGCCGGCAGGGGTGCTGGCCCCCCCCCCACCCCTCCCCCGCTCCCCCCCCGCGCCACACGGGCGAAAGCGGGGGCCCTAATTACGTCCCCAGTTAACCCCTGTGAACATGGGGCCAAAAAGTGCCAAAATACGTGCCCACCATAACATGCCACCTACAGAGCTTTCCCTAAGGCTTGTTTACACGGTTTAATTGGGGGCGTTTTCACCCACAATTTACCGTGTGTACGGGGGGTGGGGTGGGGGCGGGGGGGTCAGCCCGCCGGCCCCTAGACATTCATTTCAAACGGCACGTATACGCCCTGAATAATTTTACAGCACTTTTTCACCCCCTCCCGTATTGTCCGAGCGGGGAAGGAGACGTAAACCCTAGTTTTTTATGAGAACTGTGGATACCGAATGACTGGGGGCGTATTCCAGCCCTAATTTGCGCAACGGCACAATTTTTGGGGTGAAATAGTCCCCAAAATAACGTTGAAAAAAGCCTAACGTGCCACCATACAGTCCCACCATAACAGTGCCAGCCACACAGACTTACAAACAGGGCGCCTACAAGCTTACCCTAACATCCAACAATACAGTGCCCCCAAACAGTGCCGCCCTGCAGAGCTTACCCTAAAATGCCCCCATCAGAGCTTACCATAACGTGCCAGCCATACCCAGAGCTTACCATAAAACCCGTGCCCCAACCCAAACAGGCCCACCATAACAGGCCAGCCATACAACTTACCATAACATGCCAGCCAACAGAGCTTACCCTAACGCCAACAATACAGTGCCCACCATAACAGTGCCAGCCCTACAGAGCAAACCCTAAACCGTACCAGTCATTTAAAAAAAGTGCCCACCCCCAAAAAAAACAGTCCACCAACAGACTTACCCTAACAGTGCCATTTATACAGTGCCCACCAAAATTCCACCATACAATTTCCCCCAAATATCCCCCTTTAACCAAAGCCAGCCATAAATTTAAAAATACCCTCCAAAAAATACCACCCTACAGCGTGCCAAAACATGCCAAAACCCTACGTCCCACCCTACAGGCCATCAGTTGAAGCAGCTTCAAAAAATAATTACCCGTCCACCAGAAAAAGGACAGGATAAAGCAGTTTTTGTCCTGATGGTTCAGGGCCCCACCAAGGGAACTGGGGGCCGCATGTTTTGCACCCCTGAACTTTAGTCTCCATAGATGAAGAAAATAATTAGAGATCATTGTGTCACCATCAGTATGAGGATACACCGGCCTCCACCCGACCCCTCATAACGATCCATGTAATAATATGGGTGCAGCGTTCTCACCGATACAGGAGACGCCGTCCTCCGCCAGCACCCGGCCCAGCTCACAGTGACACGTCAGCTCCTGGGACTCCGGCTCCAGGTAACACTCGTCCATCTCGCAGTGGCTGCAGTTCAGGTTCAGCTTGATCTCCACTTCTCCGTGGCTTTCAGTCACTAGGATAAGAAACACGAGGCGGCTCTGAGACAACACCTGCTGCATCTCTGCTTCTGTGTCCCCCTGACAACACTTCCTGTGCATGTTCTCGTAGCTTAGCTTCATCATGGGGACACAGAATCAACCTAACAGATTGTAAAGCTTAAAGGGTTTTCCTGGACTTAAAAATCTCCTACAACAATAGAAAATGACTCCATACTTACCTCTTCCATCAACACATCCATGGATCACGTGATGCTGCAGCCAATCCCTGACCTCGCTGATGACATCACGTTCATGGATCACGTGATGCTGCAGCCAATCCCTGACCTCGCTGATGACATCATGTCCATGGATCACGTGATGCTGCAGCCAACCACTGACCTCAATGATGACATCATGTCGATGGATCACGCATACATGCCAACTCTCCCGCTTTTGGCGGGGCGGGGGTCCCGCTAATTGGGCAGAGTTGGCATTCCTCCCGCCGCCAGCAGGCAGCGGGGGTTCTTTAAATGACCGCAGCGCCAGAGTAGCGCTGGTGTGCTACTCTGGCGCCACCAGGCCGCTCCTACAGGCGGGTGAAGCGGCCGCAGCGGTCACTCACCCGCCCGGAGACTCTCACTGTACAGGGAGGAGGCAGGAGGGATAGTTCCCCTCCTCCCTTCTCCCCCTGTATGTACAGCGGCTGGTGTGCGCTGTACGTACAGGTCAGCGTCGCAGGGGGAGTGATGCACGGCTGCACTCACTCCTCCTGTGACGCTGAGTCGGTCGACCAGGAGATGTCCGGAGCTGCAGGAGCCCGGTGAGGTAAGTGTCTTTTATTATTTTATTTTTATTAGCTATAGGGGGCACTAACTGGCTAACAAAGGGGGGCATCTACCTGACTACAAAGGGGGCAACTCCCTGATTACTAAAGGGGGCAACACTGGCTACAAAGGGGGCAACTACCTGACTAATAAAGGGGCAACTACCTGACTACCAAAGGGGGCAACTACCTGACTACAAAGGGGGCAACCACCTGACTACTCAAGGGGGCCACGCCCTGGCTACTAAAGGGGGCAACTACCTGACTACTAAAGGGGGCAACTACCTGACTACTAAAGGGGGCAACTACTTGGCTTCTAAAGGGGGCAACTACCTGGCTACTAAAGGGGGCAACTACCTGACTACTAAAAGGGGCATCTACCTGGCTAACAAAGGGGGTCATATACCTGGCTACAAGGGGGCATCTGCTTGGCTCCAAGGGGGCATCTACGTGGCTACACGGGGGCATCTACCTGCCTGTATGGAGCACTACCTGGGTAGGGGGGGCTACTACCTGGCTATAAGGGCATCTACCGGGCTTTCTTTCAAAGCCATTATGCAGTTAGGCGGAGTGGGTGTGGTTTTTTGAAGGGGCATGGCACACCAAAAAGATGGGCGAGTCCATGCAATTTTTTTGCCGCGGCGCTGCCCTCTTCAGTCTCCTGCTTTTCCATTTTCAAAAGTTGCCAACTATGGGATCACGTGATGCTGCAGCCAATCACTGACCTCACTGATGACATCACGTCCATGGATCACATGATGCTGCAGCCAATCACTGACCTCACGGATGACATCACGGTCATGGATCACATTATGCTGCAGCCAATCACTGACCACTGTGGTCACATGATGCTGCAGCCAATCACTGATCTCTGTGATCACATGATGCTGCAGCCAATCACTGACCTCTGTGGTCACATGACGCTACAGCCAATCACTGACCTCTGTGGTCACATGGAACACACTAGCCACAACCTGACCTCTGTGGCAACATGATGGCCGCAGCCAATCCCTGGCCTCTGTGGTCACATGACGCTGCAGCCAATCACTGACCTCTGTGGTCACATGACGCTGCAGCCAATCACTGACCTCTGTGGTCACATGACGCTGCAGCCAATCACTGACCCCTGTGGTCACATGACGCTGCAGCCAATCACTGACCTCTGTGGTCACATTATGTTCATGCAGATTGGTTTCAGCATCTAACGATTTATGAACGTGACATCATCAGTGAGGGACTGGGGAGTAACTGGAGCTGTGGCAGCGTTGGGACGGTGCTGATGGGAGAGGTGAGTAGGGGGTCATCTTCTATTTTAGCGCAGTGGGTGGTTTCAAACATCTTAAAAAAAACCTTAAAAAATCTACATCATGAGAAATGAGCAGTAAGTATTTATACCTCCCCCCCGCCCCCCAACAGAAATCCTCGAAAATATAAAATAGTTAGGGTTAATAGGAGGGGTGTACAAAACCCCCAGCGGACTGATGTAGGACACCCCATCCCAGCCGTCTGCATCAGGGCTGTTGTCTTCTGCTGCGTTACCTCCTGCCGGGAAAAAGTGACACTCTTCTGTTATATTCTATTATTTTTGCTGACAGATCGAGTTTTTCTTCTTTCCCTTTGATGGTTTCTATCATTTTCTCCAAGCCTGACAAGGGGGGGTTTTTCCCTGTGATGTAAAGTAACCTCAACCCAATCAGGTGTTTCTTCTCTTCCCCCCTTTCAAGTTGAACAAGGGGGCATGAAAGATTGTAAATGTACCGTAAAAGCAAAATAATGTACAGGGGATAATTATAGGCACAGGCCCCATGCAAAATAAGGTGGGGACCCGCTACTTAAAAGGGTGCATCCACCACAGACTTTAAAGATATAGATTGATAGGGCATCCCATCAAAGCTTGAAAGGTGCAGCTCCCACTTCTGGGATTCCCACCTATCTCAGGAATGGCCACCCGAAAGTTACAGCAAAAAAATGGAATCGGTTGGCTTGACACATCTCCATTTGTTCAAGGATTTCCCCAGTCAGGGGGGCGCTGTGTTTCCTTCTGTTCATTTGTTGGGGGGGTGGGTCACACAGTGAGTGGGGCTGTGCGTGCTGCACCCTTTTGGGGCAAGGATCCTGGTGTTGTTCAGTTTCCCCCCTTCTGCAGGGGCAGAGTAGTGAAGTGAAGGAAAGAAGTTTGGGGCCCTGGAAGGTGGCGGGGGCCCCGGGTAACCCCCAACCCCGACTGGAGAAGAGTGGAGATGAGGAGGCTGTGGGGGGGGGGGGTCGGTGGGAGGGAGGGATCTGTCTCTTTCTTTCCCGTGTTTCCCGCTGACAGATCAGGACCCAGACCGACAAGCCCGCGGTTATCGCCCCCGGCCACAACAAAATCTCAAGTGCCGCGGCGATGTGGAGGCAGGGGGTACGCAGTGTGTGTGTCTGCCCCTTGTGGAGCTGCTGGTGAAGCAAGTGCCCCATTGCAGGCATCGCACCTACAGTGGAGCTGCAAAGGCTGAGAGAGGAAGCCGATTCTCAGGTCAGTGGGGATAACCCGTGCTGAATGTTCTGCTACCCGGAGAAGCTGTGAGGGATGGAGGAAAGTGCAAGTGGTGGGAGGTCGGTGCGGGCAGGGGGGGGAAGGGGGGGGAAAGGAGGAGGTCCCCCGCATCCCCTGTGTTGGCTTGCCCGGCCACATGGAGGAGACGAGCTAAGCAGCAGAGGGATGACATCAGCGGGTTGCTGAGGCACAAGCAGGGAGCATCTGCAGAGCAGAGATGTGAAGGAAAAGCCCTGCAAGTAGAGGTTATGTGCAAAAAAAGTGAAAAAAAAGCAAAATTTTAAGGTGTTGGGGAAAAATGA